>WBNA01000091.1:1744132-1765535 GCA_013398345.1 Nothocercus nigrocapillus
TTCCTTCCTTCCTTTCCTTCCTTCCTTCCTTCCTTCCTTCCTTCCTTTTTCTTCCTCAGTTTCACAGTATAAATGCAGAAGTGTTCCCATGTATACTTAGGGCAAGGAGAATCTGAGCACTGTCAAAAACAAAAGCAGTTTTGCAAAATAGGAATATTTCCAAAACGAAAAGCTAGGATGGTGACTTTTTGATAGATGGTGGAATACAGCCATGTCCAGGCTGCTGAGAAGAACTGGCTAAGAATTTGACAGAGCGGGAGAGGGGTTATTCTTCTGCCCAAATGTTTGCCTGGATTATTGGGAACCATTCTCCACAGTACTCCCGATGGAGAGTGATTGTGAGTAGCAACCTGATCTGGGGGCTTGAAATACCTTGTTAATGTGCCTGCCTGTTCCTCCTTCAGTGACTACAGAGGGAGTCTAGGGAATTAGCTGACACAGATGCTGCGTTTGGGCTGAGTGAATACTCCCTTGAATGCCTCCTCTGAATGACCTTCTGAAGGATTTTATCTGTTTCCACTGACTATGCAGGGAGTGGAGAGAGCTTCCTAAATTAGGTGTAGAAGGGTAGGTGCTATTAATAGACAAATTTACTATTTGTCTATTATTAATTTGTCTGTTATTATTTAGATAGACAATAATTTGTCTTTCTAAATTTCAGTCTCTAGACAAATTCACATCTGCATGTGTTTTAGTTTAGAGTAGTAGGGGAAAAGACCTATATGCAAACTGCCATGGCCTTAATCTGCTGCCAGAAGTTGGAGAACTCAGGCACATCATAATAAGATTTTTGAAAAGATTTTTGCTGCTACCTAAGAAAAAAAAAAAAGCCATGGTAGCATATTTATTCTTTTTCTTAGTGAACAGTGGTTCAGGCAAGGAGGTACAATTGTGATAATTTGTTCTGTGGCTTGTATTGATGTGTAGATATATCAATGTATGCTTTGGACAGAAAAAGGGAAGATTACTTAAAAATAAATGTAAAAGATAATTGCTAGATCAAGTTGAAAAGGATTCCTTTTTGAGGTTTGCTGTAAAGCTGTGAATGTAAAGGTCAGACATTAATGCACAGCTTTGTTATTTAGTGAAACAATATGGCTTCTCAGATAGTATGGAACTTCAATATAGTATAAAATGTATAGTAGCCAACTTCTTTAATGAAGACACAGATGAAATTTAAAGCTTGATATTAAAAACGGAACAGAGCCTTGCATCATGATCTTGACTTACCAGACATCCTTATGAAAGTTTCTTTTCTGGAATTGATTACTATGAGATGTCACCCTCATTTTGTGATTAAATTGGCTGATATCAATCAACAAGACTGTCTGTAAAGTATGCTATTAATCACAGGGAGTAAAGATGTCAATCCAATTTCACATTATGGCTTGATTGTGTGAGATATTCAACATCTTCAGATTGTAGTGACACTAATGATATTAAACCTTTGACAGAAATGTTCGGTTATTTCCAAGGCTGTGCTTTTGATTTCAAGGGGCATGTTTTCAGTGAACAAGATGAATGTAAGACAGAAGCTTGAATTAAAATGTGGAATAACAGAACAGATTTCTGATCTGGAATCAAAGTTAATGTAACAAACAGGTCCATTTGAATTAATGCATAAGTTTGTAGTTTTAAAGGCATGAAAATATTAAAAATCAGGTATAAAGTCATAGAGTATTCCATTAAAGTTGCTTACAATTTTGCTGTTACCTTCAGTGGAAGAGAGGAAGGAGTAAGGGTAGACCTTATTCAGTAATGAAAGACATATTGTAGCTGTATTCTTTTCTTGGTAGAATTTCTTAGAATGTCTTAAAACAAGTAGATTCCATTTTCCCCCTCGTAACTACTTTTATGCATGTATGAGATGCAAAATAAGATAATAAATCTTACAACAGGCTGTTACAGCTAAGTTGGTATTGATCTCAAGGAGTGAAATTGCTATATTACACATTGTAAAACTTTTTCATATCTGAGGAAAATATTACATTAAAAGTATAATAAATTGCAATACTTTAATCACTTGGCAAATGATTTGACTCTTTTTGTTCAATTTATAGTATCATTTCAGTAGCACCTGCTTCATAAAACGTGCATATTACTGATACTACTGTGATGGCTTTTATAGGGATATTATTGGTATAATTTATGCAATTGCTCTTTTTAACTAATAATTTTTTTCCCTTTCCAAGATAGCTCCATTTTTAATCTTTTAAAATCTTTTGTCTTACTTTTATCTTATTTCCCTTCATTTTCACCAGTGTCAGTTGTTGAGATAATGAAGTATCTTTTCTTCAGGTAGCTAAATATTTCTTCAGAAGAGCAAAAGAAAATGATCATTGTTTTAATATTTCTATTACTTGCCTTATAGTGGCCTTACAATTATAAATCATACAAATGCAAGTTTACAAAATATGAGTCTCAGATTACATTTCTGTTTCAATTTTATAACACTGTATCTTTTATTTTTAATTAAGTTTTTATTGAGTTTTCCATTGAAGAGTAGCAAACAAACCATGAGATGTGAATTATACATAACGTCAAGCATTTTATATTAGTCAAAGGGAGTTCATACTTAATAAATATTTTTCCTCTACTGATTTTGGATAGAATCCTACTTTAAAAAGGATAGCATCTATTCTTCAGCATGCATATATAATGTTAACATCTCATCCATATTAGGAGGCATGAAAGGTTAGGAAAGTGCAATATACGTAAAGTTGCATTCAGATGTAATCATGGCCATCTAGAATAACTTCATCAACATAAATAGCTCAAAGCCCTAGAGACAAACAGAAATAAGATCATGTCAAATCCATGGAGCAAATACTAGATCCAGAAATATTTCAGATCTGGCACTTTTGTAAGATATTTTCCTGATTAGTGATCACTTATCTCATTCTTAAAAAAAATAACAGAAAGTTAATCTTGTTTGAGGTAAAAAATATATTTGTTTGCAAATATTTTAATTGTGTGCAAAACAAGTATTGACATTAATGAAATACATACATTTCATTTTAAATGAAATATTTATATAAAAAGAAATATTGAATGTCCTTCCCTTCTTTCTCTTCCAGCACTTTTTCCTTGCAAGTGAGGTGGAGGAAAGAGAAGGAAAAGAATGTGGTCAAGACTCCGCATTTTCACTGCAGTTCTGTTATCTCAGAACACTTTTGATTTAGAAACAGTTACCCCAAAGTTTGAAGTGTAAGAAAGACATGTATAGAAATTTTATAAACTTCCCATATTCAGGTCCCCCCCCCTGCAAAAAGTTTATATTCTTATGAAATGCAGAGGTAAGTGATGAGGATTTTTTGAAAATCAGGACACTCGATTACATTCCTGCCCAGGAGTTAGAAGCATAATTCTAAGAGCAGCTGTTTTGACAAAAATGTCCCTCTGTGATGATTGGTTGCTACTACTTAATGGGATGCAGTTAGAGAGAGATAAGAGAAGGAGATTTAGACCAGCCTAATCCTTTTTTGCTGCCACTCTCTAATTATGTTTTTTCACTAAAACTAGATAAATACCTCAGGAATTTTAATGCTCTTTGCTTTGACACACAATCAACTCTGTCATTGTGTTTAATAACATAAAAGGAAACAAGAAAACACACCAAGTAATTAAATCACACAAATTAGGCAGCCAAGGCTTTTGCTTGAGTAATTGAATCTTTCAATTAATCACAGCAAACATGCCGAATATACTCTGATGTATCATCCAGTGGTGGAGAGACATACAGGGGAATGTGAGGTTCACTGAAGGATATATTTTTTACAATTTAGTCATTTAAAATAACAGAAAAGCTCAAATGATTAATCCAGCCTAAATAAGAGATGCAGATATTAAAAAAGACTGTTAATTTACTGTAATATCTTACACATATATTATTAATCCATTTAGTGCTCAAATCAGGCAAAAGTCCACATTTTGCACTGCGATTGTAACTAGTTGTGTTAGAGCACTAGCTCTGTGCATATGTATGAAAATGTCCACACGTATATCTAGTTATGGAAATGAAGCTGATGTGTATGAACTAAACTATACTATGGTGATATTACTAGGCTGACAGTGTTTAAACTCCGTGGTAATATAATGCAGATAGTTCAATCACAGCCTCTCTGAGATGAATATATATGTAGCATACTGTTATCTGCATTAATAAGTTAAGCAGTTGTTATTAATGAATGGAAGAGTATTGTTCTAGATAGTACGGGCTACTAACATCTTGGTTCTACATAAAAAAATATTACAGAGATAAATAATGATAAAGCCTCAGCAGTTCTCATGCTTTCAAACAGGGCGGGAGATGGGAAAAGATGGCAGGGACAGATATCGTCCCTCAAATTAGTAATAGGTAAAATTTTTCAAAAAACCTCAGTTTATTCAGGCCTTAATCTGAAGTTCCTTAATAGAGAAGTTACTGATGAAGAGACTATTTGAAAACCCAAACTCAAAAATAAGGGTTCACTTTCAGCTTTGAAAAATTTTGCTGCAAAAAAAATCATGGAGCTTGTGGTGAAAAAAAAAAAAAAAAAAGCAAGTGAAGGCATATCAGAAAATTAAAGCTGAGGAAAAGGAAATTATTCCTAGCAGGGAGAATAGTGTGAAAAAAAAAAAAAAAAAAAAAAAAAAAAAAAAAAAAAAAAAAAAAAAAAGACAAGAATCTTTAAAAAGTGAGAAAGAAAGAAGATAAAGAAATAGCAAGAGAGAGCTCTGAACCAAGCTGTTCCCCCCTCAAGTTATGAAAGAACAGAAAATAAAGAGTCAGATTTGAGTTTGGATACACTCTCATGTCTGTAAATTTATCTCTGTTTATGCTGATATAAATGAGACCAGCATTCGGTTCATTAAAAAACAAATAAACACTTTTCTCTCTTATGTGATAGAAACATTTTGATAATCATTATCTTCTCAGGCAAGACAGCTTGGATGTGTGTTAACAAGGCCAGAATTAAACAGTTCGATGAATTTGGGGAGTTATCCTGGAATACATCTCCCCAGATCAGTCAACCTTGTTTCTGTAAATTTTACTATATATAACTCTTAAGTACTCTTCAATCTGTTCCGAGGCATTAATTGCTTGCAGATAATACTGTCTGGGTCTTCTGTCCTACTTGATCTCTATACACCAATAGGAAAGTAAAAAAATTAAAATTAAAAATAGAGAAAAAATAAATAAAAAAGTAAAAAAAAAAAAGTACTTTTCACTGTGGATACTTCTTTTCTCACAGTTTTTTTGTTTGTTTATTTATTTATTTATTTATTTATTTAGCTAGCATACTTCCACTGACATTATTGAAAATACAGTGCTTTTGCTTTGTAAGAACGTAACAGGAAAAGAACTTGGAATATAGTCTCTTAAAATGAGTACTCAGTGATTATTTGGTTAACTGTTTTATTTCTCTCTTTTTCTTTCTTCGTGCAAGATCTTAGCATGCAAAGTATGTAAATGGAATTGTCAGTCCCAAATGGGAGTCTTATGAGCATGCTGTCTAGTAGAAGAAAATTTGGAAGATAACAGATTAAAGAAAATATAAGAACTTGCATTATAGTGAAGCAATTTTGCAGATACGTGAACAAGCATGTCTCTATTTTTAGCGCAGAGAATGAGTCTATGTGTTTGCTCTTCCAAAATTGTTTAAACTTTCTTTGATACTGCAGGAACTCTCAATCAAAGATAAATCATAGAATCATAGAATCATAAAATCATTATGGTTGGAAAAGACCTCAAGATCGAGTCCAACCGTAAACCTCTCAACACGATACCTGTTAAACCATGTCCCTAAGTGCCTCATCTATGTGTTTCTTGAACACTGCCAGGGACGGTGACTCCACCACTTCCCTGGGCAGCCTGTTCCAGAGTTTGACTACTGTTTACATGCAGAAATATTTCCTAATATCTAACCTGAACCTCCCCTGGTGCAACTTGAGGCCATTTCCTCTTGTCCTATCAGTAGTTAATCTGGAAAAGAGATCGACCCCCTGCCTCACTACAACCTCCTTTCAGGTACTTGTAGAGAGCAATAAAGTCTCCCCTGAGCCTCTTCTTCTCCAGACTAAATAACCCCAACTCCCTCAGCCGCTCCTTATAAGGTCTGTGTTCCAGCCCCTTCACCAGCTTTGTTGCCCTTCTTTGGACACACTCCAGCACCTCTATGTCCTTCTTGTAGTGAGGGGCCCAAAATGGAACACAGTATTCGAGGTGTGGCCTCACCAGGGCCAAGTACAGGGGGACAATCACTTCCCTGGTCCTGCTAAATACACTATTCCTGATACAAGCCAGGAGGCCATTGGGCTTCTTGGCCACCTGGGCACACTGCTGGCTCATGTTCAGCTGGCTGTTGGCCAGCACTCCCAGATCCTGTTCTGCCACACACCTAGCCTCTACAGATCCCTCTGCAGAGCCTTCCTACCCTTAAGCAGGTTAAATCTTTCTCCCAACTCAGCGTCGTCTGCAAACTTGTTGACAGTGCACTCAATCCCTCATCCAGATCATTGATAAAGATTTTAAAGATGACCGGCCTCAACACTGATCCCTGGGGAGCATCGCTCCTGACTGGTCACTGCCACTCTCTGCGCCCAGCCATACAGCGATTTTTTCACCCAGCAAAGAGTACACCTGTCTAAGCCATGAGCTGCCAGCTTCTCCAAGAGAAGACAGTGGGAGACTGTGTCAAAACACTAGCCAGCTTTATAAAGGTGAGCACAAAGACCTTTACACCACACATAGCTCTGCCTCAGACATTCACCCCTGTTACTACAGATTCTTACAGGAGAATTGATTCTGGTTGTATGATGACAGCTGCTGATGAGGGGCTAACACAGGAATGGAAATCTAGCTTTGAGTACTGTAGCATATGACTCTGCTAACTCAAATGCCTTAGACACATATATTTTGACTCGTAAAAGATACATCTGTGATAAAGATTTGTGAATTATGTACTAGATCTGAATGGAATACTTAAAATTCTTTTTCTTTTCTTTCTTTGTTTTTTAGATAAGTATAAAATCTAAATGGGTCCAGGACCGAGAAAACTAATATAGAGAATTGAGTAAATGCCATTTCTTTGATTTTTCTTCCTTTTTATTAAAGGATCCACTAGCAATATTGTCTTCTGTATTTTGTATTACATATGTGACTATCTACAAAGACTGCCTCACTAATAATTGCAAATGGTATTTTTAATTTCCTTATTTTAAGGTAAGACTACTGTGTAATTCTTATCTGCACAAATATTTTGTTTTAAATTCATTAATAATATAAGCATGTAAATATTCTAACTAGATATCCCACTGTAACTAGCTCTGATAACATACATAAGCATACGCTAAACCACATGATCACATCTGTGTCCCTCACTTGAAATGAAGTTTGCATAGGTGCAAGAATCCATGGGAGCCAGCTTGCAGAACAGGAGCACTGGTGTAGATTACTGCAGTAGATTAATGAATGTGGTAGATTAATCTTTCCTTCCTGCTGCTATTTGCCTACAGTTTTCTGCTGCTTTACATTTTTCTGGCTATTGATCCAGAACAGAACACGACAGAATCTTTGGACCTCAATGCCACATCAATTTAAATTGGCAGAATTCCAGTCTTCATTAGCCCTGCACTGATTTACAGAGCTCATCATTAGCCTCTTTCTAAAGGTTGAAAGAAATGAGAGAATTAGTAGAGCATTGTGGAATGTTTCAGGGAGACATTAAAGCAGAAGGATCTATGGTGTTGAATTTACTTTGAAATAAAGTTTTCTCCTATCTCTAATAATAGATAATTCTTCTAAAGAGTTTGTTACATGAGCTTCAGTGACACACTTAAAATCTCCTACACGGAAATTATCCTCATAGAGACCTGATGTTCCTGATGTGACAATGAAGAAATAATGAACATTATTATCACAAAAGAGGTAAGAATTTAACTATATTTTGTTCTCAAGCATTAGCAAATGGCTGTGGAACAGACTTGGAATAATTTTTTTTACAGTTATTTGTTGCAATTTGTAATGAATAAATGAAATAGCTAAACAGAAAAAAAATAGTGTACTTTTTTTTAGGAATGCTACTTCATAAATAAATAAATAAATAAATAAATAAATAAATAAAGGAAACTTTCTTTTTCCCAATATGCTTTTCTACTGATTGGTTCTTTCAGCATGATAGCAGCAAACTTTTGCAGCTTCAGTATGGTTATTCTGTGCCTATTTTATCTTGCTCCTTCCCATTGGCTGTTCTAGTACTTTTAAAATTTAATCCTTGTACTTGCTTTTTTGCAATTCCCCGGTTGAGTTTATAGTATCATACTAACAGTTCATACTATTTTTGTAAATGTTGACTATAACAACGCAGAATTTTCTTAATCAAAGCTTTTAATTATAATAAACTTTCCAGCTATATTAATTACTGGTCTTTTTAGTTTGCGGGCAAAGTTGCAAATAGTTAACAGGCAATGGAAATCATGGGAGTATGTTTTCTTTCACTCTCCATAACTGAAAGGTTTTTAATTAGTTTCTGACTAAAACAGTCAAGTTGTATGATTCTTTCTTGAATGTTTACCACTAGGTAGAAATTTCCAGGTATTATCAGCAAAAAATGGCTTTCCATCTTAAATACAAAAGAAGTTTTCAACTATGTCAGGCTCACTGGAAGTCACTAAAAATAGGTATATTCTGTTAAAATAGCTAGGTGATTATAGCAATGAACAAAACAAATCACCTAATACTTCTAGGATTGTGACTGCAATCTACCACATAGTGCCAAAAACTTACAGCAAGATACCATCAAAATAGGGTGAGGGGGAGAGGCCTCAAAAAGCCTAAGATCCAAACATCTTTGCTCTTGGGAGGATGCCAAAGACTTGCTGTCTTGAATTGATATCTGCTCAAGTCAAGGTCCAAGTCAAGACTTCAGGCTAAGTAAAATGGAAATGACAACAAAGTTCTGCTTGGGATGTAGGTTACGGTGCTAAGCTCCAGGGCATTCTCAGCTCAAATCAAGTTAACTAACCTTCACATTGGTCTTCAGGATTCATGGATGTCTCAGCACTTTTGCTCGTGTTTCATATGACTGTATGTGAACTGTGTAAATACTACAGAATAGAACCCCATACGTAAAGACTAGCAATAGTCTTTCCATCTGAGGGACGGACGTTCTGTAATGTCAAAAGCTGACTTGTGTTTTCAATGCACAATCCTAAACACCAACCCCACAGAAATAAAAAATAACATTGCTTTAAAGTGTCCACTGATTATTTTTGCTATTTTCAGATGAGCAAATGTTCTATATAAAATGCTGTATTTCCAGAAAGATACAAAAGCAATTTTTTATGAAAGCAAAACACAAATCTTAATGTTTTCTGTGTATAACTTAATTTGGTGGCAACATATATATTATCTTGCTATGTCACTCTGTTCATTATATTGAAAAAGAAAAAAAAACAGGTAAATTAATCACATTGGATTTGACCTGTATGCAGCCTGAGCTGTTTCCTTATGGCCCAGCACTTAAATATATGTAGGTGAGACATTTGATTCACTGTTGGGTAGTGATGTTGTATACTTCCTTAGGTTTCTTTAGTGCTCTCCAAAACATACCTCAAGGTGATTCCTTTATACCTATATTTTCTGGGTAGTTCATCTCTGCATTTTGCTGAGAACAGCACCTGCAAAAATGTCTATTGCCTGTTGATAGCAAAGAGGTAATACTTTGTGCCTGTGACTGTGGAGCTCCAGCAGTCCGTTGCTTCCTCCAGGCATTCTCAGGACTGCTTATACCACAAAATATGCAAAAATCATGTAACCACTAGAGTTGGCAACAGTGCAGCCATACCATGTTTTTCTCTCTATAGTAGTCAATCTGCATAGACCTCTGCCTCAACATAGTGTGCGTGCTTAGGTGTGGAGCTGGTCTGAAAAAGGTATACTGCTTTTGGTTCTGGAACACAGTGTCAAAATGCCCCAATACTACCATTGTTTTACTATAATGCAGGCAATGAAATCAGGGCTGTATCTGAGGGCAAACTGTCCTTTAAAAAAAAAAAGAAATACATCAACTTATATGTGGAGGATAACAAACAATATTTTTTCAAATGATTAGTAGTTTTTGGACCTTCATTTTATGCATGAAAATAGGCCTTTTTCATGCCATGTCAATAGTTACATCCAAAATTACAGTTTTATTCACAAATATTTACTCTGCATTCTATAAAGCATGAAAAGTTCAGCTGTATGTATTTTATCCCATTGGGCATCCTATGCAGTAGATATTTAACTCTGCTCTGGTTTTCAGCACTTTAAAAAATGAATATTAAAAATTAGTCTAGTCCTCAGAGCTCTGCAGAAAAGTGACCCTGGAATAGGCTAGTGGTAATTATCATTACCTTTAACAGTAATAAATACTACTAAATAGGGACTCATGTCTGAGGTTTTTGAAGGAAGGGTTATAGTAAAAGCATGTTAAAATGTGAACATTGGTTAGGTTAATTGAACAGAAAGGAAAGGTGAAGCCGAAGAGAGGAAAGTAGAGAAGACTGGACATAGAGAAAGCATGAGTGCCTTTAAAGAGCCAAGGAGAAATGTGCATTGGGACAATAAGGGTCTTGCCACCAGAAACATGACTGTAGAAAAGGAAAGTTATTCCCCGTTAGGTTTAATGTTATGGTAAAACGTGTAGAAAGATATCCTGGAAAATCACTAACATGCCTGACTGAACTCATGGAGATGTATCTAAAAAGGAGACTAAAGGACAAATAATGTCCCTGTACAACTGAAGTGGAAAGGAATTTCCAAACACCTGTCACGTTCGGAAGTGCTACTGCATACTTACAGCTGATGTTAACTGAGGCTAATGTGATAATTTGACACTGATAGTTTTTATATTTAACACACTGTTATCATTAACTTGATATTATTTTTGATTGGACTTTCCACTGAAGTACTTCTTCATTAGAAATAACAAGATTTCAAGATTTCATATGTAAAGAAGCATTCAAGTTGATTTCCAGACTTCCGGCAACATTACAAATCACACAAAACAGTCTCATATTTCTCTTCAAGGCAACCATGTCAAACCACAGCACTGTTTTGTAAGTTGATAGTTTAAGATAAGGTTAATTAGAAAACTAGTGGTATTTGAAAACTGTTGATGACAAAGGATATTGTTAAGCATGCATAAGTGTGCACATAATCTATGAATAGATACACACACTCATATATATAATATATATATACACATTATATATATATATATATACACACACACTCATATATATATATATATGTATATTTCTAACAAAGAAAAACCCTTAGAGTATAATCTATGTTTAGGTATAAATTACTCTATTTGAAAAATTTAAGTTATCTTTCATTCTTCAAAATTTTCCACTGACCTAACTTTCATTTTTCAAAAGTTTTTCATTCTCTTTTATCTCTGTTCTAACACTGAGCTTCACAGACCATTGTTTTAAAAGAAGTTGAAAATGTTTTGAAATGAAAAGTTAAAAAAAATTCAAGTAAACATTTATTTAAAACATTTATTTAAAAGCTGTGTGAAAAGTCAAATTTCTGTTCTAATAAACTATTTAAAAAATGTTTAGTACTAAAGTACTCTTGGGAGAACCTCAGTCTATCATTAAGAGTCTTCCTCTGCCCCTCAAATTAATAGATACACTTTTATTCAGCTTCTTGTCTTACCCAGTCAGACCAAGATTGATGTTTCTCACAGTAATTTTATTACTGGGAATAAACAACTTATGATAAAAATAGAAGGATCTGAAGTAAACATCAATTTCTAAGAAATAATTCTGAAAATGTCACCTGCCTGTCCTGTAATTTATTAAATTTAAATGAAAATTTCTTCTTACAGTAGAACATACAAATATATGCCACCAGCTACACTTTTTTTTTCATATTTTTTTCTATAGAGAACAGTAGATCCTTTAAAAATTCTTGCCAATACTGATTCTTTTTAACTTTTTTTTCCTTCTTTGGGAACATTTTAGTATCATTTGAGATCCCACCGACCATTGGGATTTTGGAAATTATTGTTATTATGGAAATCTGAAGAATCAAAGGTGGAGTGAATAAAAAAAAAAAAAAGAGGAAGGTTTTAAATGAAAAACCTCAAAAGTTACACCTGGAACCCACTTTTCCTGATGCTGATGTTCTTTGCTGGGAGAGGATGGCTAATGTGGCTTTTTCTGTCTGTGAACTGGAATTTGTAGTAGCAACTGGAATTCTGCCTGTTGTCTTTGAGAACCTGAGCGGTATTATCACAAGGTTTTTACAATTACCACATTATGATTGTGTTTTTTTCATTTTAGACATTTAGTTCCATACTTTCCATGGGGTTGGATCATTGTTTGGAATAGAATAGAATGAATTTTATAGCCTGATCCTAGTAAATATAGAGGCCATATGGCACATAAAGGAGAGCTCTGTGATTTGTAATATTATATATTTTTTTTCCTCTCTCTCTCTTCCTCTCTCTCTCCCACTCTTTTTCTCTCTCTCCAATTTGGGTTCAATTTTCTTGACTACAGTAAGCAATAGAATCATCCAACACTAGACTAATGGTTTTCTCTTGCGTTTTAGGTCAGTTTCTACTAAGCTCGGGAAAGTATCCTAGCTTACAACAGCTAGCTTACTTTATCCTAGCTTACAACAGCTTTTTTTTTTTTTTTTTTTTTTTTTTTTTTTGGAAGGCAGACATTAGTGGTGCTGTACTGCAGTGTATTTGGGGCATAAGTGGAAAATTACCTAACTTAGAATTAGTGCTACTTTTCCTACATTTAAAAAGATATTACTGGCAACTCAGTGGATTAAGATATTGCCTTTTGTTCTAAGCTTAAATTATTTGTTGTCAGTGAGCATTTTCCTGCAAAATGACCTGAGTTCTCATCAGACTTTGTGCCCACTTTTACAACAAACCAAAGCCTAGTGCATCAACCACACTAATGCAACTCATTTTTTCTGTATTTGTATAGAGGTGTCTGCTGGTAGGGTACTGTACAGGAACTAAAAGTTAAACAACATGTAAGATTCGCTGTTGCATTCAATATATGCTGAAGCATTAAACTGTCTTCCTGTTTTCCACAGATTAATATCTCTTAGAATTTTTTAAACTATAATAAAACAGCCACATCAACAAATGGGTAAGCAAATGATGAAGCTAATTGTATGTACTTATTTTCTGATTTTGGTGGTTTTTTTTTTTGTTTGTTTGTTTGGTTTTTTTTTTTTCAGTCACAGCTAGTTGATTAAAATAATCTGCTAACAGAATTTAAAAATAAATGTGGTAAAAGCAATTCCTGTAGTCTAATGTTCCTATGTAAATACCAATCACTAATAATTAAACAGATTTAATTTAATCACATTGCTTTTAGATTGATTTTTTGGATTATTCATTTCACCACAAACATGCTATTTATTTTTTAGTAATAAATCATGGTATTGAATCCAAGTGATTTAATCCAAACATTTAACATTACTTGATTTTAAATGTTGTTGAATCATAAATGTATCCAGTTGCTTCTCCAGACTATTTAAACTGAATGTTCTTTTCAAGACTAAAAAAGTAGAAGGCACTTATTTAAATACAATTGATTTCAAAGTGGATTTGGCCTTCAGTATGGCCTTCCCATCTAAACTGGGAGTTTAGGGTATGAAAAATTTTAATAAAAATTACTAAAAGCTGATCTGGTTCCCAGTCTTTACACTGTCTGTCACTCCTTTTTGTAATACAAAGTTTTAAGCTGCTTATAAATGCGAAAATTGAGATATTTGGTCTGAAATTTTCTAAGTTGAGTGTCTGCCTCAGGATGATTTTGGGGCCAGTTTCAGATATTTATTCAGACAATTCTGAGAATGGAATCAGAAAAAAATATATATTGCTTTGACTGTGGTAAGAAGACACATACAAGCATTCATTAAGAAATATTAGCATCCTTTTCTTTGAAGGAGGGACTGAAAATGTGGCTACCTTAGGGATCTGAATTTTATTAGTATTTGTCCAAACACTGAATTTTCAATAAATTTCAGGTGTCTGTTAAAATTTGTATAAACAAAATAAAGAAATTTCTCTGCAGTAAGCACCATCAAGTCATACGTGAATCCACAAAATGACCATCTATGGCAGAAAGAGCTGGTCGGGGTTTCCCAAGTAAGCTACTACTTTGTGTTGCTGTGGACTACTTATATGTAGCATGAATTAGGAAATATCAATTTAAAAAAAAAATAAAAAAAGAAAGAAAAAATACAGCTGGCTTTTTACAGAAATAACCCTGTTAGGTTTGGATAGCTTGAAAGTGAAGCAGTGGCTTTACCATAGGAAGGACAAGGAAGGTTTAGTGTTACAGTGTTAGGATGGAAGTAATAGTAGTCTGTGCCAGAAGTTTAGTCTAAGACGGGAACTAGCATAGGGGTATCATGCCTGAAGCTCATGGAAAGTTCAATAGCAGCTTGTAGAGTGTGTGAGATTCAACAAAGAGACAGAAGAAGAGACTGTCCTGGAATGCGCAGTCAAATCCCAAAACATACCTGAAACTACTCCAGAATATTTCAAAGGTGATCCTGTGAACTACAGTAGCTGGAACTAGAGTCCTGGGGAAAACTGGCAATTATTTTACAACTAGATCTTTAGTCAGTTCCAATTAATTTTACTGACCTATCACAAAGCATGCTAATAAGACTTCAGCTTCTTCCAACTTTAATTAATATTTCCTATGCTATAGTTAATTTTTCAAAGTTATGTGTACTATGCCTAAGTAGTTTAGGAAAAATTAATTAGCATATTAATCCTTTCTGAGTTTCCTGATAGCATTGATGTCTTTTACTAAGCTTGCTATCATAAGATGTGAGTGTTCCTTTCCCTTCCACCCCAAACCACAATTTGGAAATATCTATTAATATATTTAGTATTTAGGATAACTCCTAAGTTAATGACCTAGAATGAAGATATGTAAAAAGCAGAGATTGCTTGGGACTGTAACTTTAGCATAGCCCTTGTTTCAGTCTCCTGCTATAAACTTTCACACAGGAAATACAGTCCCAGGTCTGCTTTGAGGCTCCCAAGCTTATAGAGTGGTGTAAGAATTCAGAAAAGATCAGCAACCAAGAAAGTATGTGTCCATGGAAACTTTTCCACCTGGGCTAGAAAATAGCACACTGAGGTCCAGAATGGCTATCCTAGCCATTATGCTTATTCTGTGATTGTCTTAAACATGGGTCTTTCATAGTAATTTAAAATCAAACTATTCTGGTGCCTTTGAAGATGTGTCTTATCTGTAACTAGCAACCTCCAGTTTGCTGGGATATCAAGGGAGACCTTTGACTTCATGGAGAGTCAAAAGTCTGTGGAGAATCCATGACATGCTATCAGTTTTACTAGCAATAGCCAACTTCTACTTCATGTCTTACTTGTTTATGCTGGAAAGATCTGGTATTCATGATTATGGAAAGAAGTTGGTGCAAAGGTTCAACCACCCTGATGTGTGCTGGCATAATAACACAGTTAGGAACAGACAGTCCAGGAGGTTCCTGCAGAACATTGCAGATAGATAATTTCTTGATGCAGGTGGTTGATGAGCCAACAAGGAGAGGGGCGCTGCTGGACCTGATACTAACAAACAGAGATGGTCTAGTAGGAAATGTGAAGGTTGGGGGCTGCCTTGGCTGCAGTGACCACAAGATGTTGGAATTCACGATCCTGAGAGGAGTAAGCTGAGCAAGAAGTAGGATTGCAACCCTGGACTTCAGGAGAGCTAACTTTGACCTCTTCAGGAAGCTCCTTGGAGGAATCCCCAGAGCAAGGGTCCTAGAAGGAAAGGGGGTCCAGGAGAGTTGGCTAATATTCAAACACCACTTTCTCCAAGCTCAGGATCAGTGCATTCCTACAAGAAAGAAGTCGAGAAAGGTGGGCAGGAGACCTGCGTGGATGGGCAAGGAGATGTTGGGTAAACTTAATGAGAAAAAGAGCATGCACATAATGCCAAGCCACCTGGGAAGCATATAGGGACATTGTCAGAGAACGCAGGGATGCAACGAGGAAGGCCAAGGTCCGTTTGGAATTAGAGTTAGTGAGAGATGTCAGGGACAACAGGAAGGGCTTCTATAAATACATCGGCAGCAAGAGGAACACTAGGGAAAATGTTAGTTCGCTGCTGAATGGGGAGGGTGCCTTGGTGGCAGAGGATGCAGAGAAGGCAGAGTTACTAAATGCCTTCTTTGCTTCTGTCTTTACTGCTAAGGCTACTGCCCAGGAACTACAGAGCCCGGAGACAAGAGAGAGAACCAGGAGAGAGGAGGATGTTCTGCTGGTCGAGGAGGATTGGCTTAGGGGTTATTTAGGCAAGCTATAAGTCTATGGGCCCAGATGGGATGCACCCAACAGTGCTGGGCGAACTGGTGGGGGTTATTGCTCAGCCGCTCTCCATCATCTTCGAGAGGACATGGAGGGCGGGAGAAGTACCTGAGGACTAGAAGAAAGCTAACATCACTCCAGTCTTTAAAAAGGGCAAGAGGGGACCTGGGAAACTACAGGCCAGTCAGCCTCACCTCCTTCCCCAGAACGGTTATGGAGCAGCTCATCCTAGAGAACATCTGTAGGTATGTGAAGGAAAAGAAGGTGATCAGGAGTAGTCAGCATGGATTCACCAAGGAAAGGCCGTGTTTGATGAACTTCTACGATTCTACAAACTTCTACGAACTTCTTCTTCTATGAACTTCTACGATTGCCTTCTACGATGAGGTGACTGGCTGGATGGATGAGGGGAGAGCAGTGGATGTTGTCTACCTTGACTTCAGCAAGGCTTTTGGCACAGTCTCCCATAACATCCTCATAGGAAAGCTCTGGAAGCGTGGACTGGACGAGTGGACAGTGAGGTGGATCGAGGACTGTCTGGGTGGCAGAGCCCAGAGGGTGGTGATAAATGGAGCAGAATCTTGTTGGAGGCCTGTGGCCAGTGGTATCCCCCAGGGGTCAGTACAGGGCCCAGTGCTGTTCAACTTGTTCATCAATGATTTGGACGAGGGCACAGAGTGCACCCTGAGCAAGTTTGCAGATGAGACAAAACTGGGTGGAGTGGCCAGCATTCAGAGGGACCTAGACAGGATGGAGAGTTGGGCAGAGAGAAACCTCATAAGGTTCAAAAAGGACAAGTACAGGGTCCTGCACCTGGGGAGGAATAACCCCAGACACGAGTACAGATTAGGGCTTGACCAGCTGGAAAGCAGCCTGTGGAGAGGGATTTGGGGAGTCCTGGTTTGCAACAAGTTAACCATGAGTCAGCAATATGCCCTTGTGGCCAAGGAAGCCAATGGGACCCTGGCCTGCATCAAGAGGAGTGTTGCCAGCAGGTCAAAGGAGGTGATCCTGCCCCTCTCCTCAGCTCTGCTGAGGCTGCACCTGGAGTACCGGGTGCAATTGTGGGCTCCCCAGTACAAGAGGGACGTGGAGCTTGTAGAGAGGGTCCAGCATTGAGCAACGAAGATGATTAAGGGACTAGAGCATCTATCTTATGATGAAAGACTAAGCGAGCTGGGCCTGTTTGACCTAGAGAAGAGAAGACTGAGAAGAGACCTGATCAACATATACAAGTACCTGAGGGGTGGATGTAGGGAGGATGGGGCCAAACTCTTCTCAGTGGTGGCCAGTGACAGGTCAAGGGGTAATGTGTGCAAGTTGAAACACAGGACGTTCTATCTTCATGTGAGGAAGAACTTCTTTCCCGTGAGGGTGACAGAGCCCCGGAACAGGCTGCCTAGAGAGGTTGTGGAGTCTCCTTCTCTGGAGATCTTCAAAACTCACCTGGATGTGACATTGTGTCACGCGCTTGAGCAGGAAGGTTGGACTAGATAATCTCTAGAGCTCCCTTCCAACCTTAACAATTCTGTGATTCTGTGAAAGGCTGGCAGTTCAAACAGGTGAACCAAGATTAGCCTGTGACCAGACAGTGACCCCATGGTTAGGAGAGCAACATGGACAAAGAATATGGAAAGGTTATGTAAGAAATAAAGACAGAGTGTATTATTTTGCTGAGACTATCACATTTTGTGGTGGGGAAAAAGTGATTTATTTTAAAAAAGTTTATAAAGTCTGTGTAGGGAATACATGCTACAGTTTCACATGACCACATTAAGCAGAGTGAAGTCTAAGTATAAAACAGTTTTTACAGGTATTGGAAAGGGAGGCACTAGGAAGGAATAACAACATCACTCTTGATAGCCTATGGCAGCTGCAGGCATAACATATATGAAACAAATGCATAGGAAATACATTGCAGTGTGGAATCACACCAAAGCCATAGAAAAATGAGGTGCAGAAAAGATGCATCAGAGTGGAACCTGAGGTGCAGAGTGATGCATCACAGTCTGGGGATGCTCATGCAAACAGAGGCTGTAACATGTCCTGTTCTTAAAAAGACTCAGTTAACTAGAATACTTCCTCAACCCTGTAACTCATTACCAAACCCACTGTATTCCCACTTTTCCCTGTGAAAGTCTTCCCTGGGGAAATAATAGGTTTGTGTGGTCTGTGTGTTGGAAAACGAGAGCATTCACTTCAAAAGCATTCACTTCAGTGTTACATTTATGGTTATTGTAGTTTTCTTCTTCTGAATGTCGTTTACAATACAAAGTGGTTGATGTTACATCAAGCAAACATATGGGCAATCAGGAAAAGTTTGTTTGATAACCATTTTAGGATGCATTTGGGTCAAGTGCATTGTTATATCTGAATGATCCTCCTGCAAAATTCAGTGTTCTTTCCAGGTATTCAAACCGAACTCACAGAGCTGGGGAGTAAGATATCTTTCCAACCTTTGAAAACAGCAAAGAAATTACTTTCTGCCTGATGTTTGCATTTGAAAGTCCCAGTGAGAACTGTAAATAAAAGAAAATAAGCTAGCGAACATTGGGACTACCATGCAGAAAACTAGATGTGGACCATGAAATGGAATGATATCTGCAGATGCTGATCAAGAAACTTGAATCCCACTATATAAGACAGTCAAGACCATCAGACCCTAAACAGATCTCAAAGGAAATAAAGCAAGTCAGGAAAAGGCATAATCACAGTTGTTCTCTTGGAAAACACACACTGAACTCCAAAGTATTAAAGGCCACTGTACCAAGAAGCTTCCTATTGTAGCCTGATTATTGGATTTGCTTCTGTTTCTCTTCCCCAGCACAAAGATTGCTATTTCATCTGTGCTGTGTAAGAAAGAAGGAGCCAATATGTTTTTTATTCCATAGACCCTAATTGTGATTATACTTAAATTAGTACTGTCCCTTGTTATTTCAAACTGAAAATCCTCTAATATTTTCTGTACAAGTGCCTGGAGTACATAGTGGCCTGCCTTTATACACTGTCACCTAAAATATTCTGAAAATAGATGGGTATCTTTTGATTAGAGCCAAGAGAATTATTTGTAGCAGACACATCTGTTCATAAATATGGCACTTTCTACTATTCATGAATTGCAAGCAAATGATTTTCATTTTCCAGAATATTTTCATTTCTTGGAATTATTCAACAGCTATTTTATATGAATATATTTCAACCTATAGATTACTGAGAAGTTCTTTGCTAAGAATATTGCTTAAAGTATTTTGCATTTGCAGTTTAAAGCCCAAGCTGTTTAGATTAGATACATACATCAGTGCTAAAATTCGGTTTCATAATTTTATGAGAGTAAACCTTAAAATCAGGTTTCCTGTGTAACATTAAAAATAACTCTCACTTCAGCTACAGTTAACAAAGCACATTGGGGAAGGGGAAAAGACTGGCATATTATGCTTTTTGTAAGGATAAAGAGTCCTTCCCTCTGCTAATGGGATTTATCACAACACTAGATGCAGAAAAGAAATGTAGAAAATGGCTCCCAGTACTAACATGACGGTGCCTTAAAACTACTAAAATACACTGTTTCCTAAAAAAGAAAAACAGTGCATTATATTTATATGTGTCTAATTGCCATGGATTGAAAGCTAAATGATGAGATGAAAGCTAAAATTATATTCTGGGGTAGCCAATTACATGTTTGTAGCTGCTTAGTTTTATTGAGGAAAAGAGAAAAGTGATTTTATGTTTAAAGACTTTAGTAAATTTGCCTCTTATTTGTCAAAATGTAAGCTTTGTACATCAGTCTTTCTAGTTCTTAAATATAGATTCAGTTTGCACTAGCTTGGTTATCCACCCAGAATTGTCTATAGAGTAGTACACAGAAAATGCAGAATTAAAAGTGAAAGTCAACGTCTAATACAACAAGCAAAAAGGAACATTTCTTATTATCTTGTAGACAACGGAAAGACACTTGGAAATCACTTTTATATAATCTTTGGTGATTGAATGTTTTGATTGTTTTGCCCACTGTTTTTGTTTCTGGAAGCAACTTCAGACAAGCCCCCAAAAGGGCTCAGTGGTCTAATTCTTGACTAGCCCCAGATCACAATGTCAGACCCTGTAGGTAAGTACTTAAAGTACAGGTGAAGTCTCCCAAACTCCTGCAAGCTGCATCCCAATGTGTAGGTCAGGCAGCTAGGATAGGGCTTCTGCTCTGCTTCTGAGCCAAAACTCCTCTCTTCTTTGAACTTATCAGAGAACTGAATAAGGCTGCCTTGCTGAGCTCGGGCTCCTGCAGCTCTTGGAGATTTCCAAATCCTGAGTTAGAACATGAAAAATCTGGGAGTCAAGTGTGAATGAACTACCTGGTCACCTGAAGTTAAAGTCAAAATGTAAAGGATAAGTAGAATTTATGAGTTTTCAGGACTGGAAAATGACTGATTAGAAGTTTCCAGGGTTATAACTTTTAAGATCCTCATTCTGTACCACTCTAGACACATCAATGCCTCCTCACAACTTAATCAATTTGTTTTCTAGCAAATAAAGCGGGTCATATGCAAAAAGGGTGATTGTAATATCAATGATTGCTGATTTCCAATCAAAATATTCAGTCTCATTATAGGCCATCTGTCTGAATGTACAGTTGAAGTGGAGTTTTTTTTTTATATTGAGTTGAATTCACAGAAAAGTCCTTTGACAAGCTTTCATGTTGTGATTGAAGTAGGTGTAAAAAAATAAAGGAAGTCATCATGCCTGTTCTATCAGCAAGAGATGCCTGTCCCAGAAGTGAGGCTCTAAAAAGGAAGGGACGGCTCTTTGGTAGTCTCTGCTCTTGTTAAAGGTGGAAAGCAGTGTATTTTTTGGTTTGCTGTAAGAGCGCAGGCACAATGTGTCATGGATATGTTGGCAGGAGACATGAAGGGTTGAGATGTGGAGAGGAAGTCTATGGCTCTTGAGGAATTTTCTGGGATCAGTTCTCCATGTTGACTATTCAGAGGGTGACACTAAAAGGGGTAAAAAGAGAAGGAAGCTGCATTTTTTCTTTTTTCTTTTTTTTTTTTTTTTTT
>WBNA01000091.1:1778396-1797696 GCA_013398345.1 Nothocercus nigrocapillus
GGAGATTTTCAAGACCCGCTTGGATGCAGTCCTGAGCCACATGCTGTAGGTGACCCTGCGTGTGCAGGGGGGTTGGACTAGCTGATCTCTAGAGGTCCCTTCCAACCCTAAGCATTCTATGATTCTATGATTCTATGATTCTAGTGGCATATGCTTTGATGTGGAAACTGAGCTGATGTGTCCATAGCACATGAATGCTAGTGGCAAAGACCTATGTGTGAATTTATGGATGGTGTTGCTTTTTTATCTCAGTTCTTGGAACCCAGATGACTGGGTAAATCCCACTTGCTGAAGCATCCCCACAAGGGACAGCTCTGGTTGCATATGGATGTTGTGCACAGGCAGTGCATAACTCAAGTCCTACTCTAACCTGATCAATGACTGGTTTAATACGATTATCTCATGAGAAAAAGCAGGAGGGGATAAATTCTAGTATATCCTTGACAGAACTCTACTGAGTTAGCTGGACACTGTCATATTAGTCATGATAAAGTCCTTGCAGTATCACTTCTAATGAAACATTTGAAGAGTTTGCTTTACCTTTGACTCATTAAAACTTTCTCCATTAACAGTGGTCTGTAACCTAGTTATGGCTTCCTCTTTCATTCAACCTGCCATTTAAGTGAGTCATCTTTCTCTGGACTTTGCTGGGACATCTTGTTGTTGTTTAGTTGTTTTTGAAGTATAATGGATTCTGATTCAAACTAATAACAATGTTGCTGGATAAGAAATTCAAAATGGCAATATAATTTGGAAACATCACCAGCAATCAGTAAGATAAGAACTATTAATGTCATTGACTAGCAGTCTGTGTAAATGAACAATCTGTTTTCAATGCCTTCCTTTTTCTAATGACAATTAGTACATTAGAGTGAAGACCTCTTTTGCGAGAAGGGGGGAGTATCACTTCCAATTAAAACAGTCTACAAAGAGATTCAGCTCCTATTATTTTGTTTTAAATGGTTCTCCCCTTCTGCACAGTGTCTCATTTGCATTTGGTGAAAGGAAAACGTGGGATGCTTCCATCCCACCTATTGATCCTGAAATGGCACTTTACAAGAGCTGACACTGGCACATAGTGTTCAGAGAGGGAAAGCTGAATTCTTCTGAGCTGTGTTTTGTCTGTATCTCTCTCTTGGTAGTTCAAGGAAGCAGCAGTAGCAATGGCATGTTTAGCTTGTATCAGATAAATTAAAATGATCAGATAATTTAAACAGTAAGTTACATGGCATCTGTCTGTCTCTCTGGATGCCAGAAATGGCAAGTCAGCTTGGTGCTGGAGGGACAAGACAGATGATCTGCTCCAAACAGAATGCTCCTGTGTTTCCCATACCAGAAGCAGAGACAACCTAGAGGCTTATTTGAAGTATCTCGCTTATTATATACGGTGTTGGTGTTGAAAGAGTTTTTGCTTGGAAGTACAGTGTGACAAATGACTGCATCTTAGGGAAAAGATAACTCCAAAGAGAAGGTGGCTGAACATCTTAGCATGATCAAAAGCATAGAAATGCAATGAACATTATTGAAATCTCTCTACTTACCCGTTGGCTCCCTTCCTGCCTTTTTGTTTTTTTTTGCCTGTTCTTATGAAACGGTAACCATGTTGGGGTGTGTTAGTTTCTGGAATGTTTTTATCATTTTGGCAGCATATCTACATTCAAATCAGTGCTGCTAGAGATGTTTAGATGGCAAAGAAACATTATTTGGCATATGTAGAAAATTCTTAAATCTTAGTGCATTCAAATGTGTATATAAAAGATGACACAGATACTTAAGTCCTATTCAAAACATCAGATCTCAACACTATTTAAAGACACAGAAAGAGGTGGAAAAAAAAAATGGCCAGTGTGTGGGGTGAAGGGAGATTGCCTCTACAACCCATTGTCATGAGTTATCCAAATATTTGTTAGTCTGCTTGCAGATCATCGTACAAATAACGGGAGAGAGCCTCCCATGCTCTCCCATATGTATTTTTGCAGTTGGTAGGCAAAGTGGCCTAACATGTCCTTGACCTGCAATGGGAGCAGTGGGCACCTGACCATACTGGGCTTCCTCTCTAGCTGGAACAGGATGTTATGGTCACTCTGTGCTTATGCTGGCCTGCCTTGTTCCTGAATCTAACTTTTGTCTTTTATTGCTTTCATCAAATATTGGGCCAGGGTACCTGTACCTAGAAATACTTTTTTCTTTGCCTTACCTATGTCTTATGAAAATTGGGGGGGAGGGGGTAGAGAAGGGAAGAGAGAGAGGGAGTGGGCAGGAGTGAGTGTGATTTGGTTTCTTTTCTTTTTTTTTTTTTTTTTCTTCTGAGTATCATGTCCAGTTTAGGAAACATTGTGGATGAGATAAATACAGTCAGTCTCTTCAGATCTATGTACATGTAAAATACTCTTTTTTCTATGTTGTCATCTCTGTCTTCTGTGGCTGTACTTATCCAAGTGAGCAATCAGGCTGTGAAAGTACCCGTCTTCTATACTGAAGTGGTAGAAGGAGATAGTGTCACTGTCTTCCATTTTGGCCATATGTTGCACTTAAATGGCAAGTATAGGATTTCTTTTGCAAGTTAGTGTTCTGCCTTCAGCTAGAAGAACCTGACAGTCTTTATCTAAAGCAGTGCCATCTGTTACGGTGGGTATCCCACAGATATTTCTGGTTATAAATGTTCTTGGTTAAGGTTACACTCACAGAAATACTCAGAATCCACAGTGTCTTTTAGGTAATCCCAGGTGATGTTCACCTTTTAGCATCCAAGACATCCAAGCATTTGCTACATGCATAGCTCATTTGCTGAGTATAGTAGCGCAGCTGTAAAGGACTAAGGTAGAGAGCAGCTGCTGGAATAATGCAATGGTATGAAATGTCAAAATAGGAAACAGGAATTCCTGAGGATGATACACTAAAAAGAATGCAGTTAACCCCTAAAAAAGAGGATAAATTTTGGGAGAGTCATGAAAACTTAAAACTGTTCGAGTTTACTGACATTGTTTTTGCTCCTTTTAATAAAATTTTGACATTTTGATCAGAGAATGAAAAAAAAGAAAATACTTTTCTACAGTATAAGTTGAAACATTAAGTGAGTGCTGGAAATTTGATGCTTGTAATAAAAAAAAATCAAGCATTGGTTGCACTGGTTCTTGCTTATTTTTTTCAACTACATCTAGTTGTCAAGCGTCATATTCAAGGTACATTACGAAATGGCTGAAGCCACAGGTCTTATAAATGTATTTTTAGAGGAACTAAAGACAGACTTCAATTCCATCTGTGGGAATGGGATTGAGGAAGGAGAGGGGATGAGAAGGAGGAAGGAACGAGAAAGAATTGTGATGGTGATAACTGTGTTGTCAGACTGAGCTAATGATGACTGCACTGAAGTCTGGGAAGTTGAGACTTCTGCAGACACTTGGGTTAGAGGATGGAAAGTTAATTGCTTAATGTTCATGTCTGTAGTGTTACTGGGCACTATCACTGCATCATATGTCATGCCCTTTAAAACTTGAAAATAGGACCGTGTAGAATTAAAGGACTTTTTTTTTTTTTTTTTTTTTTTTGTAAATAATGCAGAATTTCACAGTACCATGAATCAAAGCTCTTTATTTTTTGTTGCTAGTATTTCATTTACTACTTCTAAGGTTTCCTAGAAAATATGGTTGACTTCCGCTTGATAAAGTACATTAGTTACCATTCTGCCTGCATGCTATTATACTAAATGTTTTTTATATGACAGAGCAGAGACTGTACATTGTATTTAGAATAGATGTACAACACATTGGGAGGATGCAAGGATAGCATGCAGCATGGATCTGCTTAGTAGTTGTTTATGGTTATTAGATCCTATTTTTTTTTTAACCAAACTGTTAAGAGACTGTGATTTTGAAAGGAATTACTTGTGTCTTGATTCCTATTGCAAGTGACTCAATTCTCTGAAATTCAGATGTATTTAATGGAGTTAGAGGCTAAGTGCCATAAAATATCAACGTAATGCTTAAGCAAGTTTTCTACAAATACTCCATCACCTTTGTTACTCAGAGAGTGCTGAGTATGAGTGAAGATGGCATAAATGAAAATGTGTAGGTATGGCCTTTAGCAGCATGTAGCAGAGAAGACCTGGTCAAATTCTTTCTAGGTAACTTTGAGATTAATAAACCAATGTGATTTTGTGCTTGCATCTAGTTAAAATCCTTTTAGAATCAGCAATTAGTTTTCAACACCTCAGTGTATGCTTTTTTGACTTCATATTTCTAAAATACTACTTTGAATTGGTTATAAAAGCATTGGCATGTTATCTTTTCCTACCACGCTACAAAAGCAATCCCAAGTTGACAGTGCCAGAGCAGATGGGGCAACTGAGGGAGGCAAACTGCTGTGTATTAATGAGGTTCGGATTCACCCTGGGTGGGAAGATAATGAGAGAATTACAAGCTACCATCCGTTAACATTATCAGCAAGTGTCTGATAGTCAAGATCCAGAAGCAGGGTTTGTACTAGAATACTCTAATATTGTGGTATTAGTCATTAGCTGTCAGTAAATTGCTTTTTGTTAACATAGGATACTGTGACGCTTATATAGGCAGCTGGAACTACATAATAAGACAGTAGTTTGCAAAGAGACTAAAAGATACTTTTTTTTTTTTTGCAATATTTTCTTCAGGTTGGTTATTTGAATCGTTGTTTTTTTTCTGTCAAAAACTATTTTTGTCACTTAAATTAAGCTCTTAAAACTTAATACCTATTAATTCCTAATGCTTAGTGTAACAAAACAAAAATAGCTTACTAACAGCACTAGCAAAGCAAGAAGCCTTCCATTTTAAATAATATATTTTTAAATAAAACTTCTCTTTGAACTTGTCCAAAGAAGTGTCCAAAGGACCCTTCAGTTTTTCGTGTCTTTTCAGTATTTCCATGCTTGGACTAGGTCTCTTGCCCCCTTCAGCAGCAACACCAGTTTTCTCTTCTAATGATCTGTGAGCTTTCATGTGATACATTCTCTGGAGTGGATCATGTGCAATTGGCTTATGAAAAATATTTTGGTGGGAGCAGAGGTGGATGAAGATGTAGCAAGAAAAATTAGGCATGCTGGGAGTCTTTGAAGACTTAACCAGTGGGGCATGTTCTCAAAGAATTAACCCAAAGTCGCTGCAGCATTTTGTGGGAGCATGGGGTAGTCTATAAGCCTTGCCTTGAAGTGTGATTTGGGGTCAGAGTTGGCCCCAGCTTCCTTGGAGATTTCCCCTCCCCACGTGAGCTCCTGCCTGGAGCTGAAACGCAATCAAGAATCTGCTCCGTGGGAATATAATGGGGCTTAAGTATGATTATGTGCTGTGCAGATTAATCTTTCATGATAACTACTGGAGTGCAGGGTGAAGTGCTTGCTTTATTGATTTGACACAGGACATACTATTTTTGTCACTATATGACACATCCTGTAAAATAGGGATGGATGATGAGTCCTGGCAGGAGAGATGCTCAGAAAATGCCTTTCTTCCAGGCCTTCTCATCCTCCTATATTTCTGCTCTTGAACTGACTCTTCTCAGCAGCGACTGCATCTCAGCAGTTCCTGATAATGCAAGATTAAAGACAGAAGGCCTCTTTTCATCTGTGTAAGTGGGTCTTGGGTTTTTATCTATGTATGAATATATAAATACTAGATGTCCATGTATCCAAAATGATTTCTCTGAGTACAGGATGAATCTGGAGAGCTGTATGCTCTGAATGCAGTTTTATATTATTTTAAATTTGCTGCTTTCCAAAAATTCATTGAAGCTATATCATCAGAATATATCTTACTTTGCACCTTTCATAGTCATTTCTATGGGTATGAAACTACTGATTTTGATAGAACTGGTAAATTGTGAGTGAGGAAAAAACTATTCCTGTCAAGAAAAATGTATTTAACTAAGAGAAGGCACCATTTTGCTGGCAAAAGGAATTCGTTCTCTTTGAAAATTGCTATATTTCTGTATTATTCTTGTATTTGTTCATTATAATTCTCTTCAGTTTTTGAAGTTCTTAAAGTGTTCATCTTGTTTTGAACTCAGAATTGAGGAATACAAGATCTAAACAAAGAGAGCAGGCTGTGAAGTAGTCACAAAAGCTAACTTGAACTTCATGAAGCTCATC
Organism: Nothocercus nigrocapillus; assembly: GCA_013398345.1. Taxonomy (NCBI): domain Eukaryota; kingdom Metazoa; phylum Chordata; class Aves; order Tinamiformes; family Tinamidae; genus Nothocercus; species Nothocercus nigrocapillus. The sequence goes on from WBNA01000091.1 coordinate 1,784,515, forward strand.
TCCTGTGTAGTCGGTAGGGGGTCAGTAAGGACATAAAGGAGTCCATTGGAGATAATGGGGAGAAAGGTATGTTTTCCTGGATGTTTTGATTTGCCTCTAGAGTAATTTTATTCTGCAAGAAAAAAACACCTTTCTCTGATTGTAGTGAGGCCATATAAACTGAGTCCTTACCATGTTGCTTGATCCCCAGATCAGAGCGAGGTAGTCCTTATTAACAGATCCAATCTAATAGAGAATTGAATAACTTCCTATCAGTTCTCGTCTGAATTGCGCATGCGGTTTCTCTTCTAATAGTCTTGCTTCAGTGTGCGTGTGCGCGCACATGTACTTTTGTCTAGGTAGTTGTGGAGCTGAAAAATTCTTAGCTGTGTGGGGTGGTCTCTCATTTTCTTATTGATTAGCTGTGTGCATAGATGCATTAGAAAGGAATGGAGGTTTCTACAGTGTATATTTGTTAGTGTGAACCTATAACATGATAGATAGTGACAAAGTACTATAGTACTTTGCACTAGTATTAAGACTAGAAAAATGCATCAATTATGAACAGTTTTTAAACAGTGGTTAAAGTCTTTGGAGAACCAGTAAATGCCATGTATGCTTAGTGCCTCACTATTGTACGCTTTTGGTGTTTAAGCTCATATATGGCTGTTTCTCAGAGCAGAACTGTGAAGGCCAAGTAAAGCACCTGGTTTGTGTGTGGCATGGCAGGGGCAAGTGGAATGCTTTGGGGCAAATCTGGATTGATTCATGAGTCAGATGTTGACAATGAATCAGAAGAATAATGAGATGGATGGTATGGGTTGGTATGAGATGACCGGAACAGGCAATGGGGAAGCAGCCTGTGTGAGGGTCAGACATACTGGGGTCAGCGTTTTATCAAAGTATTAGAGCAGGAACCAAAACCAAACATCATCTGCTTTTCCCTTGCAAACCTCTGACAATTTACATTATATGAAAGTTTATGCTTTTAATTAGCTTTTCTTGGCCATTCTTGGATGGGAAAGAAGGAAAATAAATAATAATTGTGGCACCAAAAAGGCAGTACAACCTTTTTCTTCCTCCTCACTATGGTGTTTCTCTCATTTGTACTTTCATAATCCAGGTCCCCCACTTATTGTCATCAGTTGCTGATGGGATCTCAAATAGTACTGCCGAATATTGCACCATGCATTGAAAATACTCATTTTTGCCTCCTCTGTTCCTCACTGATGGAAAGGAGGGGGGCAGAATGAAGGGTGGTGGAGCATGCCTGAAATTTAGAGAGCATAGGTTATGGACAAAGACACATTGACAGAAAGTACAGTTTGAAGAACCTTCATAGAATGTATAATGTGAGTTCTTCCTTAGACAGTATTGTGGGCCGTGTGCCAGGTCTCTGGTCTTAATACAGGCACTAGAAAAAACTTGAGTATGTTTTTCTCTGATGCTGTCTGGTACCAAACAGAGAATGAGGTGACTTTATAAAAGAAATCAAAAAAGAGAGCAAGAAAGAACATAATGCTTCATCATTTCTGTGTCTTGATGTCCTCTGCAGACTTCAAGGTAGTAAGTTTGCAATGTTTAGGAAGGATGTTCACAGTATTAACTAAATACAGCATGGTTTAGAAATCAAAGTATTTAGTCCAAGAACACAATGGAGACTATAAGTTGGTAATGTAACTAAATTAGTAATGTAAATAGCTATTAACGCTAGCTCTAAGTTGGAGATCTGTTAGAATTTATCAGAATTACAGAGGAAAAATTCTATAACAATAGATAGGAAGGCTTTCTTTACCAATGGATATCTGAGGAACTGGTAGGCAACAGTTGGTCTCTACTTGGACTGAAAGCAAGCACTGGAGGTTCTTGGGTGCTTTTTATGTCCAATTGCAGATTGAATTTCAGACACCAAAACTGAATGCCTTGAATAGCTGGATGATCAATATATAAGGAGAAAAGGGTATTCCAGATAATTCCTGGAAGAAATTAATATTAATTAAATCAATGAATTAAAGGATTAATGTAGAACAGAACAGAGTGGGTGAGCTTAATATTGGTAACTGGATCAGAAATTGCAGGAAGTTACTAGTATGTTTTTCTGCTTTGTAGTACTTAAAAGAACAAAGATGATGGACTAGGTAGGAAATCTTTGCCTTTAGTATGATATCTCGAAAATAATTACATACAAAAGGATAAATTTGTCTATAATATGTTACTAAAACTTTGTATTTTAAAACTTTCTTTTTTTTTAAGGGAGGATTGTAAAATGTATAATGCATGACTGCTATATAAAAGTCAGGAAAATAAAGTTCTTGTTGGATGCTAAAACTATCAATGCTTAATTTGTGAAGCATAGCTATATGAAATATCTGCAGTAGTACAGTGCAACTTAGTGAAAATGAATATTCTAAATGATTAGCTATCTGGCTTCATTTTGAAAAGATGCAGCAAGCTTTTTTTTTCCTGTCAATGGAAGGAGAGATTCAAAATATCAGTGTGTGCTGGGCAAAAGGGGAGGGAGTAGAAGAAGCCGGGTGAAAAGCAGTTTCCTGAGACATTGACTGCTAAAAATCGTTTTCCTCTTTCATCTTCTTTCTCTCCTGAGCTATTGCACAGCACCTAGTGCTCAGAAATCATCAAGAAACATTAAATGTTATTCCAAGATATGCACAATAATATAAAACCTCATAGGGTTTTTCAAATGTTTTTACAGTCCCAGAAAGTCCATGACGGCTTGTGCTTTGCTTTTGTTGTGGCTGACCTTTAACCCTTCCACAGAACTTCCAATAAATCAGAACATTATACTTGAATGAAAGAAAAGGTCTGATGGGTAAACAGTATTCATATCTTGCTTCCACATTGGTAGTGAAGTTGTGGAAATAAGCTAGGGAAAAATACATATCTTAAGGATTTATTTGGGGTGATAAGAGTTTTGTTTTCTTACACCTTTCAGAGACTTGTCTCTAAAGACTTCCAGTTCAGAACAGGAACTAAAATTGCTCATTCTCATCTTTTTACATCTTAAAGAATGTTGAAAATGAGTATGGAAGGAAGGCCTGTAATTATTATAGTAAAGTCTGGATGAGCTGATAACATTTATGTTGAACAGTCAATGTCTTCTGTGGATGTGTGGCTTGATAGCTGTGCTCATGTAAATATGCTTTCTGGGAATCTGATTCTACAGATCCAAAAGCAGATGCAGAAGGCAGTTTAAAAAAGGCAAAACAATAAGGATGATGATAATGAAACACAAAATGTAAACATCTCTTAGAGTAACTTCAGAAGAAGTTACTGAGCTTAGAGCCGTTGGTGATAATTGCCTGATAAAGACAAAGGCAATTTTTACTGAGAGCTCATGCTAATGTACAATAAATAAAAAGTTGTATGGTCTATCATTAAGAAGTCAGGTGCAGCTGTAATCAGTTTAGTCGTAAGTGGTAAGTGACAACATAAACCAATTTATTCGTGAATCTTCATCTGATTAATTTGTATCACCTTTAGCTGGTGCATTCTGTGTTCCAGGATCATCACCAGTGGAGTCCTCACTGTGAACAAGCGGTAAGTGGTAAATAGATGGTATGCACAGAATTTATGCAATATGCTTCTGTGTTTTCCTTCATTCTTAGTGTTTTGATAAACTTTTCAAATTGCATTGTACTAAAAGTAAGAAATCCTTCTCTGCATGTCTAACAATTATGTGTCAGTTTTAGATTTCAGTTGTTATCCTGGTTCGTGCAATAGGAGAAATACTGGACAGAAATATTTAGAAGCTGTTGGAAATATACTTTGTCTTCCAGCAACTGTGTGTGCTTTGTAACTTTATTTTCACTCTGGAACTTTTGGTGTGGCTAAGCTCACATTCAATACATGTGAAAATGACTCATTTGATTATTCTGTTCTGTGTAATTTGAATTGGGGTGAGGGGTGAGGGGGAGGGGGAAGTCTTAGCTTCTTAGTTTCTATATTGCCTGATTCTAAACTTGTCTCTGCTGTTCCTTTCATCACTCATAATAATATTGCCCTATTTCACTTTTGAGTACTTGTATCTTGTGTATTTAATCTCTGCCCCTGTGTTCTACTTCAAATGTTAAAAGAATTGCTTAGATACTGTAGACCTGGGGTGAACTTCTTGGTTGTTAAACATGATAGTGTATGTCCACTATCACTGTAGTTAGGATGAGAAATTGTGTTTTGAAGAAAATCTCCCTCTCGTCCTCAATAAACTGCTTTTCTGGTGTGCCTGATCCTGGGATTAATATGTGGAGTTTCTTTTGAACCTTTTTGGCTATATCAGAATGTCCTGCAGCTGCTAGTGGGCACTCAGTCCAGGGGAGTAGGCTAGCTGGTGAAAAGTAAAACCCTGAAAATCCACACAGTGTGGATCTCAGCTTCCCAGCTCCAACAACTTCTCTCTTTCTATAGACTGCCAGCGGGCTGTGCTACTGGCTAATGTAGGCGTACCTTTGCACTCACTTTTTCCTCATGCATGGTCGCTGTTCTCTACTGACAACTTGGGCTTCAGTTACCTGAGCATGTATATTCCATATTGTTATGTTTTACAATTTAAATGTGTAATTAATTATTTAGAGTTGTAGGCAAATCTCTCCCAGGGCAGAGAACTAAATACTATTCACCTGCTTTCTGTCTTACACACTGGTTAAAAGTGATGAGCAATTCTGGTTTGTCACAGATAGTAGCCTTTTTAAAATTACAAAAGCAGTAAGAGAAATGGTAAGGGCAGGAAAAAGTAAAGCAGGGAAAATATCCTTAAAGTCCTATTTATTTCTTCACTTAACATTTCTTATAGCTTTAAAACACCTATACTAAAAAGTCATGGATTTTGTGATTATGTAAACTGTGAAGAAAAAGTTAGAGATATGTGTTACAAATTACTAGCTGTTTCCCACTTTTAGCTCTGCCACAAGAAGTGTCCTGTTTTTTTTCCAGTAATTTCAGAAATATATCCACAAATATTACAAATGTGAAATACAGTGTAGAGACATAGAATAAGAGAAGTACGCAAATACGCTTGTAAAAAACAAACTTATTGTTATAAAAAAAACTTGTCCTCATGTCATTGCCTCCTTTTTTTTTTTTTTTTTTTTTTCAAAATGTTTCCCTGTAGCTTATTATCACTTTCAAGACAAAATCTCTTGTCTTTCTACTTGGATAGAAGATCTAGTTTTATAGATGGATCCATTACCAAAGCTTGCTTTATTTTAATGCATACTCCAAAATTAGATTTTAATCTTTGGAATTTTTTAAAGTAAGTTCTATGTATGTTGTATGCAGTGGGTTCACTTACTATTTTGGAATAATCATTTAATTTTCATGTGCATTAGTGCAAATGTCAAATTCTCCTTAAAAGAAATTACTTAGCTAGATTAGAACTTATTTAGAGTTCATGGGGAGGCAAGCAAGAGGGTCAGTGCCCAAGAAAGCCCTAGATGTAATCATATAAACGGACAAAGACGTTTACCAAAGCTGAGGAGAAATGCCCCTGAAGAAATTCCCCTATTGGAGTTTACTCAAACCTGTGATAACATGTCCCTGAATCTGGGGCCTTAGTAAGCTTAAGCAAGTTTGAGAACTGTAGAGGCTTGCCTGCTTGGTTTTGTTACTGTGTGGCTCTAAATTAATCATACTTGAATATTTCTAAGTTGATTTTTGATAAATCAAGTTAAATTTGAAGAATTTTCTACATTCAGTTGGAAGCAGAAGTCTTGGGTTCTATATTTCTCGGCTTTGGAGAAGTTTGCAGTCGGGTTGGGGTTTGACATTTTCACTATTCAGAAACCAAAAATAAGGGACATATGCAGTGGAAAAAACAGAAGCGTTTTCCAAACACCGCGATGTAGGATTGCTCAGAGCTGTGGCATGCATCTTCCTGTTGTTTGATGTGTAAAGAACATTTGAAATGTCCTTTCCAAACAAGTTTGTTTTGGAATAACTTCATATGTAGACCTTGAAGACCATGTCCTTACTGAATAATTCAATTTTATGTGATGTGAGCTTCATCTGTTCTGGAAAAGATACAAGTAATGGAGGATTTTGGTTTCTCCCAATAGGTCTTTCTTTCAAGAATTCATATATTATAGACTTTCCAATTCGAAGTGACAAAGAGGATGAAAATCTGTTCTTGAGAACCATTTTAGCAAGGTTGGGCATGTGTGATTTTTCTGAGTATGAACAGTATGAAAGAGTGCTTTAGCAAATCAGGATCACTTTGACTATAAATCAGTTGCTCCAGGTGCTTAATCCCATGGCTATATTTGCATAATATTATGGGCTGACTTCTGTGATTGAAGTTATACTTGCTTTCAGATATGATACTAAATCTGGGTCTTAGTTGATGCTTCTACCTGTAATATGTTGGACACTGCTTTAAGGTTTAGCTTTTTTGGTTTCTGTTGACATCAGTTTGTCTGAGATTGCCCTGGCATTTTCACAATGAACCTTTAATGACTAAGGCAGTTCTATCAATATAAAATCATATATTAGACTTAATGAGAATGGGAGGAGGACTCTCCCTCAGCTTTCTTGGCAAAAGTGTGGATGTGTTTCACAAGCTGAGAGAATGGATAATTTTTTGGCACAGGGTGTTGGAGATCTCATTTGACTTTGATATAAGGAGAAAAAAAAGTAATAGCACATAAGTGGAAAATAATATAGCACTGTTCTTAGAGTACAAAGATGTAAGCACATCCACTAGAATGCTGCTTACTAAGGGCACTATGTAATAATAAATTACTTTTGAGGAAATGCAGATCTCTTCTACAATGGCTCTAAAATTCATGTTGACACAGTGTGAAGAAGTTGACTTGATGCACGGAAGACACATGCAGTGCCAAGATCACTTACTTGTCAAGGAAGCACTAGCTCAGATCTTGAAACGACTTTTTTAAAACTCCATTTGGGTTGAGGGGTGAATTTTGCCTTTAGTTTAAGTACAGGCCTCATTGACTCTTCTTGTCACTAGTCTAGATCTGATGTTCCATTTATATATTGAGGTCCAGAAGCTATTTGCTGTCCTCAATACAAAGCAACTAAATCTGTCTTGGCTCTTGTTGTTGGTGATAGAAATAAGGCAGTTCAGGTCACTTCAGTTATGTTGCCTCTGCGCGATTAAGGGATCAAATATGGGGAAACTGTGTGGATATCTTTGGCAGGTTAGGCACCTCACAAGTGTTAGGTGATTTGTACCATGGAGAATTGGTACCTGTGAGTTGTAAATAGATTTTATATCTTATTTGATTTGTACCATGGAGAATTGGTACCCGTGAGTTGTAACTAAATTTTATATCTTATTTCTTTGGTCAGGACGAAGCTCAGTTAGCATAACATCTAAAACAGGGAGATACTACAGTGATACTACAGTGATAGTGGACATACACTATCATGTTTAACAACCAAGAAGTTCACCCCAGGTCTACAGTATCAGGAGAAAGTACTCTCAGAAATGATTCTGAAAAAAAAGCTAGATATAAATTCATTAAACTGATGCAAAAATCTTCATCTATTCTGCTCTAACATAGTATTTAAATTCACTGATTCTAAATATTTCATATGCTTCTAATAACCTATCCTACAAATAGAATGTTATGTGGTGCTGTCTCTGTCATCCAGCTACATTCAGATATGAGTGCCTATTCATTTTATTTTGCTCAATCCCATTTTTACAGCATATGCTGTAGTTTATCCTGTTTTCCTGAGGCAAAACTGCTTGAGGCTTTTCTAGGAGGATTGCTGCAAACTCTTTTTATTTCATTTAAGTCAAAAATAGAATAAGTGTTTAAACTATACTATGTTTACTGAATTTGCACTTGCATCTTTTCCCCATGTTCAGGTAGGTTGGTGCTGAATAATAGTTTCTCCATAGGTTTCCCCAGGTTATGATCTGATCAAAAGACCACTGGAATTGTAGAGAAAATTTTTCAGTGGCACAAATTGGCTTTGTATCAAGTTCTTTGATTAAAGTGTGTGCGCATGGTTTTTATATTATGTCAAATTCTTTTTGCTCGCTGATATCCATTTACTTCACTGTTTGGAATCTCAGTACCTGGAAATTGGTGTAATTATCTCCTTTCTCTATACTAACAATATATTTTGCAGAATTCTAGTACAGTAGCATCATAGATGTTGTTAAAAAGGACCTTAATATTTATTTAATGAAAACAATGTTTATGATGCTACTGTAGTTCTCAGGGTATGAAGGGGTCCTTAACGGTGAATTTCACAGAATCACGAAATGGTTGAGGTTGGAAGGGACCTCTAGAGATCATCTAGTCCAACCCTTGAGCAGGGGCTAAAGCAGGAACACCCAGAGCATGTGGCACAGGGTCACATCCAGGTGGGTTTTGAAGATCTCCAGAGAAGGAGACTCCACAACCTCTCTGGGCAGTCTTTTCCAGGGCTTTGTCACCCTAGCAATAAAGAAGTTCTTCCTCATAAGGAGATGGAATTTCCTGTGTTTCAGTTTTATCTGCGTATGGTTGCATTGCATGTTTTTGGTATTCTCGTAGCTTTTCTTTTCAGCAAGTATGTTAATGGATTTCTACAGCTTGGATTTATTGGGTTACTGATTACAAAATTTAAATAACCTGAAGGAATTTTGGACCAGTTCTGCAACTCTATCAATAGTATTTGCTTGTGGTTTCTCACCTGTATGCTTGTGCCCACTTATCTCAAATTGTAGGATTTTTCTGGGTAAAAAGATAGCTTGTGCTTGAACATTGCCCAGTAAAATTAGGAAGTATTCTCTAATTCAGATATAAAAGTACTTCTACAAATCATATGTATCAGTGATAAACACTATGTAGTTGTGAGAAGCAAATACAAATGTGCCAAACTCGTACAAATGAGTAATATTGGAAACAAGAATAGCTCTCAGCAATGCATATAGGAGGAAGGGAATTATTTCACTGGATGTTCTCCAATTTGGGAATGAAGGAGGAAGAAATATCTTTTTAAATCAATGGTTTTTAAACTCATTATTTAGCCTGAAGTTGCCTACTGGAATCTCTCAAGATACCAGTGACTGCAACAACTATTGAATGGGTAAACCAGAAAGGCTCTTTTATGCTTAGCTTTAATTTGAGTCTAAAGCCCTAATTTGATTTGATCTGGAGGAAACTCATTTTTCTGGGCAAGTGTCCTAAACTGGATGCAAGATATCTGCATGATCGTTCACACTTTGTCCCTTCTGTTTACATATCTGCGAAAGTATGCTGGGCTGGCTGTACTCTTTATTAAGCCCCTGCAGTGTACAATTTGTGTTCTGCCTTTTGTCCCCCAGCTAAGCTGAATTCTGGTCACTAGTGTGCATTCTTTACAGAAAGACTTCTGTCATCCTGAACGCCAACAATATAGTATCTTCCCCTTTTTCCCCTTTCATTAATACTCTGTTTTACCGGTAAATCTGATAGTAGAAAAGGGCAAAATTACATCCGACTGTTTGGGCATCTATAACTGCATATTGCTCTGAGTTTTTTTTTTTTTTTTTTTTTTTAAGCCATATATTCTAATTTGTAGGACAGGTGAAATTAGGCAGTTTGACAGAACAGAATTTGTAATCCACGCTTACCAGTAGAACATGAATGTGTCCTGCATGCGCTGGCCCCAAATTTTTGGCATTGCTCAACTAAGGTGTAGCAAGTTTTTTCAACGTATCCAAATACTTTATTTGAAGTGTATTTTTCTTTCAGCCAGAAAATGCTCTATTTTAAAGGTGTCCTGAGAAGGAGTAACCACAGATTTCAGTACCACTGACTCATTTCTGCTAGGATTGAAGGATTCAAAAGAAGTGAGGTGAATGTGGATTACCTATTGATGAAAAGACTATTTCTTTAGTTAGCCTCTTATCTGTGCAGCTTCAGAAATTGTGCTCAGAATGTGAAAGGATCTCAGAATGATTCCTAGGGCATTATATAGCAGCGGTTAGGGTTTGTAGGTTTTGTTTGCAGCCTGGTCACCCTTATGCGCACAGGAAGCTCTTTTAGTGCAAAAATCAAAGCCAGATGTCTGTGAGAAGTTGCGATATTTTTGGTGGTGAGTTTTGTGGAAGGGGTGGTTCTTGTTCTCTCAAACCCTTGTTCAGTAAAGGGGTGCAAAAAGCCTGTCTTCATCTATCAGCTTACTCGAAGGAGTAAGGAGTAAAATAATTATTGAAAGCTATTTTTAATAGTAGAGTATATGAGGAAGGTATAGAAGTATTTGCATCAATCTTGATTATGGACACAGACAGTATTGAGGAATAACATTGTGGAGCTTCATCCAAATTTTAAATTTGCCTAATTAATTTCGTGGTTATCATCTAATCATCAATAAGGCTAAAGCATCAAAAAACATGTTAGATAAATACAGGCATAGCATTTGCCTTTAGTTCTGTGTCTGAACAGCAACAGTAAATTATTCAATTTTTTCTGGTTAATACAATTAAGAAAAAAAACCTTTCCTACTGTTGTTTAAAGTGATGTTGTTTAAAGTGAATAAAGTTAACAGAGGTATTTGCTTAAGTGGTCATTTAAACTGATTTTCAGTAGTTAAATGTTTTTTTTGTAAGATGCGTGAATTCCCATTCTGTGTTCTTTGATATTTGTATAAGGTGTCCTGAGTAGCTTACAAAGTAGTCAGTAATGTTTGCTCTTTGTCAGTCAGACTGTTCATGAACAGTTTCTATACTTCTTGGAATCTGTATCTTGAATATTTAGAAAGTCTCATATGAAAGAGTGAGTCAGAGTAATGTTAGTGTCATGCTATACCTGTTCAAAACATTTTGATGTAAGCAAAATTTTTGTGATGGTTCCATTCATTTGCAAATATTTGTCACACAGCCTCTGTTCAAAAGGGTTTGCTCTTCCCTGGCAAAGGGAAATGGTACCTCCAGGTGTCACACACTACGTCATTTATTTGTCTGTCATATAAACATTATGACTGCAGTCACATAAGATTAGATTCATAGTCAATAATTATATCAGCAGTAATCTTATGTACAGATTTTGATATGCTTAAGGATGTGATGCTCTTGTATATTAATATTTATTGGTTAGATAAGTGTGTTTCGAACTTGATCACAGTGCCTTTTCTAAAGTCTGGATAACTTACTGAAGACTTGCCGTACTGTGGCCCAGCTTACTAGCTGCATGTGGTATAACTGTGTTACTGTTGGTGTGCAGAGCTGTAGGAAATTTACCTTAGATGTCATTGCAAGGAGGATCATGCTCATAGTCTTAGTAGTTTATGTTCCTTTAAGAACAAAGTGAAAATATTTTTATTTAATACAGTATATTTTCCTTTAAAGAACAGTTTCTCTTAGATTTTCATTATGAACGTCCTTTTAAGTGGCATGTGATCTCGCTTGCTTTGGCTTTAGTTACTTATCATTTTGTTTCTGCACTGCTTTTCTCTACAATAAAATGTCTTCAGAATAGTCTAGTAGTTCAAGATTACAGTAAATGACACTGTAGATTATATGATCTCTGTGAGGCTCAATTTCTTCTGTGTATGTATGAATTTGAAGTAGAGAAGGGTTTCTTTCCCTCATAAGGGCAACTGGAGATTGTTATGCATTATTTATTTACAAAAGAGCACTCACCTAATCCAGTTATAATACACTGTGTATGATGAAATGACTTGAAGAAAAAAAAAAATCTGCAAAAGAGCTCCCCTAACAATCTGGAGGGTTGAGAAAGACTAGGCTTCAGTCTATATGTTGCCAAATGTGGGCCCAAGTTCAGTTTTAGCTTTGATTAAAACCTCTGGTGTAGCATGAGTATCTCATGTGGTCCAGTCTCATGAAAAAGGTCTGCAAATTGGTGGACTTCTTGTTTGGTTGTGTGTGTGGTTTGTGTTTGTGTGTGGTTTTTTTGTTTGTTTTGTTTCATTTTTTTCCTTTTTCTTTTGGACCTGTGTTAATGTTTGGAAATAGGTGGGTTTATCATCAGTGCATCTAACTCTGCTTAGCTCAGGTCAAATTAACATCTAAATTCTAAGCTTGGCAAATCATATAATAGTCACATCTCATGAAATTATTATTTCTTTTGGAAACTGGATGGACTCTTTTTTTTTTTTAATAATATGGATAAGTTAAAGGTCAGAAAGATGACAAAAATATCCATGTGGCTTCAAACATAATACACATTTCTGCTTGGCTTTTAGTTGATCTTGCATGTTTTGGAGAAGAGAAGGCTGCTGGGTGGAGAACAGGGCACAGTTTGTCCACTGAATGTATTTTTAGCATTAGATTTGAATACCTTTATATCTGTGATAGAGCAGGAATCTTCATTTGAGGAGATTTAGGACTGTGCTTCTCTTGAAGTATTTGAAAACCGTCAGATGCTGCTTGTTATAGCACATAAATTATTCCCATGGACTTGTGCAGGAAGTGGATGTCTGCCTCTGGAGGAAATGTCACTTGGTGCAGGATGAGAATTTAGTGGCAGTATAAATTAGATTTTCACAAAGTAGGTTATTTTTTAGTTTAAAAGCAGATTAAGAGGCCTTAGAGGCACTAGCAATGCACATAATGAGCTTACTATCTGAAGTCTATATTGCTGTTTCTACTTTGAAATCTGTTGTGGTTTGTAAGCTCCTCAACTTGGGAATCAACCCAGAAGACTCATTAAAACCTAAATTTTACTGAAGTAAGTAGGATACAAGGGTGTATTTCACATTGTCATGTAAGCCCATCTAAATTTTTTTTATACATGGAGCACTGCACTAAAATACTTCTGTGTTAGTGTACAGTGTTCCATGAGTGTCTAGTCACTTCTAGTCACTTTTTACATAAAATATTACAACTAATGCATTATGCTTCCAACTGGTGATGATGGCTGCTGTTATACAGAACCCAAAGGAACATGTTACAGCTATTTAATTTTCATGTAAGTTGGCTTTGCAGAGAACATGTTTCTAGGCAAATGTCTGTAAGGATAACTGCCATTTTGTGAGAATTCACTTTTCAGTTTATATTTTGAGATGCTTGTTGGGTAAGTGTGCACACCCATGCACCTATTCCTTTGCTGTCTTGGAAGACCTGGATAGAATGGAAGATAATAATTTGTAGCTACCTGGTGGGGAGAAAGGGTGGACTATAACTTGAAGAGGTAATGGAAACTCCAGGAGAATTCTCTTTGGCTCTTTGGCCTTTTTCTTTCCTTCATTCTCCACTTTCTTGTCTCCCCTGGTTGCTCTTTTCCTGTTGTT
>WBNA01000091.1:1815145-1841700 GCA_013398345.1 Nothocercus nigrocapillus
GGAAAGCTTTCTTCAGCTGTAGCCTCCATAGGAAATACTCTGCCCCAATTCAAATCTGTTTGCAGCAGCAGCAGGAGGGAAGGATTCTAGCTGGAAATGTTCCTTTTGGTTTTTCATCTGTTTCCTCTGGAAGAAAGTAGGACAGAAAGTTTGATTTTGCTGCTTGTATGCTGATGAGAACTGTATGATTAGGCCTGATCACCTGCAAAAAGAAATGTAGGCCAATGTGAGGGGCCAAAGTTGGACCTTATGAAATCAGCAGGCAGTTCCTGGCATGTCTGAAATCAAGTCACTTTTCCTTCAAGGAGTAATGCATGAGACCAACAAGTTAACATAAGATGCTCAAATTGGAGAGTCTTAAATCCATACTTTTAAAACAAAGGATGATTTCATTTCCTTTCTTGAGACTGTTTTTATGGCAATTAATATTTTTCTCTTCTTTCCTACTTGGCCTCGTTCCCCAAATTTTGAATGTGCTGTAATTTCTGGATTTAGGTACAGTATATTTGAAAAGTAAACAAACAAAACAAATTCTAAATTCTGCAAGCAATAGTGAATTTTTTGAAACTAGTTCAGAAGTACCAATTCTTTATTTTCTTTGTCGATTTAGTCAGTTCAGCAGATTAAGGAAGATTAGGATCTTATGACTGTTTTCCTAGTAATTGAGCAAATTCAGTTGCCTCTGCAGACTTTCCTTTCCTCTTGTTTCGTATTGGAAAGCTAAAGCCACTATATCAACGTTCTCCAGAGGTGTCTGCGATGGTGTATTTAGGCAGTTACATTTCCTGGATTTTTTGATATATATATACACACACACACACACACACACCCCTATACATATTATAAATAAAGCTGTCTTTATGTTACTGTCTCATGCAAATGTTTGAAAGAAGCTATATTTTTAGGCTTGTAAAAAAATCATAGTTCTGAGTATACTTGGAATCACTAGGGTGAAGATATTCGAGTGATTTTCTTAGGAATCAAGCAACTGCATCAGCAGCTGTTTCTAACTTTGATACTAGCTGAGCATCTGAGCTCCTGGGGAGCTACAAGGTGACAATGAAGTCATCAAGAATTATTTGCAGACCCTCATGAAGTGAGGCATACTGACTGTTAGGGTAATTCCTCATGCAGGCAACTTACTGAATTAAAACTGTCTTCTTAGTTTCACAGTGTTGAAATGCAGTTTATAGAAAAAGACCTGTTGTGATTGCTAGAACAGAAAATAAGGAGCAAAATACATGATTTCCTTCTTAGCTTGGCCATTCATGTACTACCAAGAGGACCTTGGGCCAAGCTCTTTGGTACTTACAGGTTATTTGCTGTATTTGGAAACCTCAGTTATTCAGCTAAAAGATTTCTCGATTTCTTTAAGAAATACCCACAGAAATGGGTATAAGAGCCTTGGTAATGCGTAATAGAATGCTTAATTTTTATCAGAAAGAGCACAGACCTTTTTTACTTTCATAATTTCTGTGAGGAAAATTTGCATCAGTTAATGCACCTGACCAGACACACAAACATACCCTGTTTTTATCATGCCATTGGTAAGTTGTGACCAAACAACTTGTTCTGAGTTCTGAGCTCTCTTTGTGGCTGTTCCTCCCATCTGAGGCATGGTCTCATGTGGGGTGACTCAAGGGGATCAGTGAACTCATGTCCCAGTCAGCATGCTTTAGGAAGAGGGGCTGAGACACAGTTTGTTGCAGCTTTTGTAATTTGTGTTAGAACTCGACTAAAAAATTCTGTCTCAAGCTCCGAAAACACAAGTGTCTCCTTCATAATGTCTGTCTGAAATGAACAGACTTTAGACAAGAGTGGCTGGAGTGTGCTGATCTTCTACTGCTAGTTATCAGTTGTGGTGTGTGTGTGTTTTTGTTTTTGTTCCAT
Organism: Nothocercus nigrocapillus; assembly: GCA_013398345.1. NCBI lineage: Eukaryota > Metazoa > Chordata > Aves > Tinamiformes > Tinamidae > Nothocercus > Nothocercus nigrocapillus. Next base: position 1,817,036 of record WBNA01000091.1, read on the forward strand.
GTGTTTAAGTGGCTTAGAACAGTGAAGATAACTTTCTTTGACAGAGGTACTGCCAAGGCCAAGCAATGCTATCACTACTAATAATGATGAGCGTGTATCCTCAGGCTTTTGCAGCATCTCAATTTGCCAAACTGAAGCAATAACTGCTTTAATTATTTAGAGATCATCTTTCCATTTTAATATTTCCATTTTAGTCTTATTTATTCTTTGTTCCACTATTACTATTATTTTAATAGCTACCTAGAAATGTGAAAATGTGTAATGTCGAGTGTTTCTCTCTCTGTGTATGAGCTCCATTGTTGTATTGACCATTCAAAGTGAATGGGGTACCGCATGAATGGCATTTTCTGTGATCTAGTTTGTTTTGGAGAAACTGTACATACAAACCATTACTTGCTAGTTACAGATGCCTTTTGTTGGTTGCTCAGCCATGTAACTAAGCTAATCTATTTATTATGTAGAATTAGCAAGGCTAGTTCTATTTTTCTGCCTTAAAAGAAAGGGGAAAAAAAAAAAAAAAAAAAAGTATTTACCTAGCCTAATTCTGGGTAAGTAAACATGTTTAGTTTTTAATGCATATACGTGGTAGCATATAGAGGCTCTAATTAAGAATTAAGACTAACCTTGCTGAATACTAGCCAGTATCCAAAGACCAAAGCAGTGCCCCAGAAGTCATGCTGAAAACCTGTTATCTTCATCTCCTGCAGTCAGGAAATTCACATCTTAATTCCTCTGATTTCTGTCATTTATATGTAGTACAATGTGTCAAATCTGTTGCTATCCTGTTGCCACATCAGTCAGAATATTACTGGGTGAGCCTAAAGGTAGGGACCGTGGTGGTTCCCTCTTCTCACAGCCATGCTTGTCTCATCTGACCAGACTACAGGCAATTTTTAGAGTTACATGTTGTCTTCTATTGTCCAATACACTTGTGTGACATTTTGTGGTATTGCAGTTTCTAGGTAGTAGTAAATCATAACTTTTTGGAAAATACTCCTTAGCGTGCTAAAAGTAATTTGGTGCTGTGATAGAGTTAATTCATCTTTAGCCATCTTCATTAGTTCACCTGCTTGGCTAAACAGTGCAGTGTTAGACATGTTCACTCTTGACTCTAGCAGCTACTGTGCTCCCATTACCTTCCTCCATATGAGATTTTGAAGGTGTAAGAACAGCTATGAGATGATTTCATGAACACTCTTTAATGATGATGAAAAGTTTTGAAGGTCTAGAGAGGGAAGGCAAGAGTTTATGGGTCTACTTTGATCACTGTTCTGCCAACATTTGTATCAATAAGCTGCTATTTTGAACATCTGCATGCATGCCAAATCTGTGTGCTGAACTTCTGGGATGAACTCGGAGATGTTCTTTCAACTAACAGCGAGAATTACGGGATTGATCACACTCCCTGGGAATCATGGTGCTTGATCCTATAACATTTCTGGGAAATACAAAGTAAAAATAAGGGCAAGAAGAGAAAAGAGCCTTTTAAAGTTTTTCTTTCCAACAAGAAGTCATCTTTTTATTTTTTCATATGAGTGTGCAAACACTCACTCACTCACTCTTGCTTCATAGTGATAGGGGAAAGGAAACCTCAGAGGGATTAGAGATTTAACTTGAAAACTCGTCCAGAGTTATTGAGCAATTTAGCTACATCTCAGAAATATTATAAACCCCAAGTAGATATTAGTGGCTAGAATTTCCTACCAACTCAGACACTAGGGTTTTTTCAATCACTCCCATTTTTTTTTTTTTTTTTTTTAATTTGAGCAGCATGTGTTAAGCAAAGGGTCCTTGAAGATGAGCTTCAGAGCTATGTCCCTTTTCATTTTAACAGAAAGTGAAGGTCTGTGGTAATCAGGAGTACTTTCTTAGCACATGAAAGACTAAAAGATGAATATAAAAGTAGTGCGAGTATGCTCAGAAGTAGGGTCAAGAACTTGGAGTCATCTGTTAAACTGATGGGACCATTTATCTTTCAAAAGTAGTACATAAGTTTTTAAATGAAAAAAATGTGTACTGAACAGTTATTATCCAGGTCTGTGGAACGCTTGTCATTAAGTGGCTGACAGAAGTTAATCAGAAGAATGGGAAATTCTCTGTTCCTGCTTGTGGCTCAATGTGGATTTCCTATTAGTGTTTCTGGCTTCTGTGGAGCTTTTCTGTGTGTGCCTAAAACTAAAGGATGTCATGCTCAGATGTTCAGCTTAAAAACACTTGTGCTATGTGAGAAGGGAAAATAGCTAGAAGGTGTAGAGATTAGGGTAAGCAAAACAAAACTAATGAAAGCATGTTTCTGTACTGGAATAAGAAACGCCAAAAGTAATTTGTGAACTGTTAACGTGAAAGAAACTTTTTTTTTTTTTCCCAACTTCTACAGAAGCTTGCTGTTAGGTAAGTCTGGGCAGGTTTTCAATTAAGCTTCCTTACCTGCTGTTAGAGAGTCAAGCTAATGACAAAGCTCACCTTTATAGGTTTTAAAAACCTAACAAAATCTCTTTACTTTCTTTGCAGTCCAGTTTCTTAGCAACAGAAGCACTTGCATACACGGGGCATTTGGAATGTGTTTTAACAAAAAGATGTATTTCAATACAGAATTTTTCAAAAGTATATGAGTTTTTGGTTGCATGGGATAAGCTTGAATTTAAATCTCATATTCTGAAGCTTCTTTCTCTGATTTCCAAATGGTCTGACCTAGCCCTCTATAATTTCTCTGTGATTCTTTACATAAAAAAACTTCTCATCTCTGTTTTAGTGTCCAGTGCCATTTTTTTTCCTATTAAGTGGCTTTATCTTTTGACTAAACTGTAAGCAGAGAGAGCTCCCTAAAATTCCCATGGAAAGACTTTGAGCTACTGAATAACATTCAGAAAGTCTTCCTTTAGTCCTATTTCAAAGGAAGACTGATTATTTCTAAAATAAAACCATGTTAGAGTCTGTTGTAGAAACTTTCCTCTTCCAACCTTGTAAATCTTCTGACTCTTGTTTCAAAACAGATTAGATAATGCATCCAATCCTTCTTATTGCCTTGTGAGGACAGGTGGCACTGACATATTTTGTCAGTTCTCGTCTGTCTTTTTAATACAATATTCTGTATGCTATAGCTATAAGAAATGTTTTAGAAACTGTGGCAGTCATCAGGGAGGCCTGTATACTACCCTCTAGATGGGGTTTATTTTTTATTACATTAAAAGTAGGTCAAGTAAGATGTATGATATTAAGTGAAAAGACATGGTAAACGTATGTGTGTGTGGCGAGGAAATCAGTCAAATTGGCCAGAAATCTTTTAGACATTGTTTTGAAATAGCTCTCCAATGTCTGTAACTTCAACATGTGGTGTTTCTTCGCAGCTAGTTAATGCTGTGCTAGGCTAAGGGAAGGTGCGATCCTGAGTGGATTGTGACCTCAACTTTATAGCCAGCACAGAGTCTTGGAGCAGCTGATACAAAGCCAAAAAGAGAGTCTAAGTAATAAACATGTTTTCCTCTGAGACTATGCAGTTTTTATCAGAACTGTTGCAATAGGAGATCTATTGATTTTAAAGGATTTCCTGCCTGACAAATAACAAGGGGATGAAACAATGCATTCACAGTGAAAGAAAATATACTGTCGATAAAAGATAAAAGACTGGAGAGAAATTCATTAGCAAGAAAGAAGAAATATTGTACTGCTATTATTTATTCCTAAATATTATGAGACTCTCATCCTGAAATCCACTAGTGAAAAATACAACAAAGAAAAAAAAAAAAATCTGGGCTTGCTTGAGTTCTCTATCTCAAGAAATGGGCTTAGAGTGGAGCACTCATTAGAAACCAAATCTGGAAATGGAAGCCCTACAGAAACACTCAGTTAAAGGTTGAGTCCACTAAAGCAATCCCCCAATGTTTGCTTTGGGCAATAAGCCACCCAAGTGGCAATCAAGCATCCCGACTATCATGAAAAACACCACCCTGGGTAACATTCTGGGTACATCCTTGTTTTTGATCTTCAATGATTTATTTGCATGTGCTGGTCTAAGTGTCATGCACAATGCAATGCTTATTCTGGAGTGTAGTTAGTCTTACCTTGTACTGTGGTGTATAAATGTTGCTTTTCCTATTTACAGTGTGGTGATCTGTGCTTTTGTTACTGAAAGAAGAACGGATCCCTGGGATCTCCATGGAATATTTAAATACACCTGAGATTTTTTTTTTTTTTTTTTTTTTTTTTTTTTTTTTTTGCATTTCAAGTATTGCCTGCAGGTATTGCTCCACTATTTTGTGACTTACTAATACACAACAACACTCCTTTTGGAGCTTAACATTTTATTGGCATTCACTTAGAATGAGCTGAATAATTTATTGATGGCTTTTCTACTTATCTGCAATGCATTTTGATCCGCCCATAATAAAACCTTAATGCCCTCATTGGAAATAGTAGTAGGAGTAAAAATGTCTATCTCACATTAAATATATGGTATGTTATAAAAAACTGAGGGTTTCATAGAGACGCTTATAAATTATGAGTTAGGGAATGCAGATAGTTCATGACAGAAACAGTAAATTCTACAACAAATAAGGGTATGGAAAACAAGAAGCAATTTTAGTATCTTAGGGAAAAAGTTGAGCTTAAGCTTGATTTAGATATTTTGCTTTTCCTTTTTAGCAACCTCAGTCTTTCAAAAGGAGCATATGTAAATACTAACTTACTGTATTTGGAAGTAATCTCAGTAATGTGTTGGCATCTCTGAAAGAGAATAAGCTCTAGTTCTACAGTGATATTTAATAAAACAATTATTGCTTTTGCATTTAAGTATTTGCATGACGTAGATTTAGGAGTCCCAAAATGCAAAACAGCTTTAAAAAATAGTATTAATTACAATCCATATGCATCTGCCACCTTGTGGCTGTGGTTGGCCCCAGTTCCAGTAGGTGCCTTTTTTTTGGCCATACTCCATGTCTCTTAAATTGTCATTCTGTATATGCTATGCCACGGTATGGCCACTAGAACAACTCCAGGGTGAGCTAACAGTTTGTGAATGACGAGTCTGTGGCACTCAGGAGGACACTCTTGCTTTAAGCCTTGCCACTCTGCTCTTGTGTTTCCCTAGCGGAAGATTGCTGCTGCACCCTGCTTGGCATGCGTTCTCGCTTTCTGACCTCCGCTTGTTCCTTAGCAAGTTTTGCTCCAGCTTCTGCACCTGACTGTGGAAGCTGAATTTGGAAGATAATCCAGAATACTCTATAGCAATTTTGAATTTCTCCTCAGATCTCAGGCTTATAAATAGTTCCTCATTTAGCTATGAAAATAAACTTGAAGGCAGCTTACAGCCAGCATTCTGAAAAGATGTAGCAAGGGAGCTGTCTCAGTTAGTGCTGCCAGTGTATAAAACATTTGCACAATAGCAAGGATTCTCCAGAGGATGAGAGAAAAAGCTTGAGAAAGCTGAGCAGCCAATGTGTGGAGGTGTCTGTCCAGCTTTCTTGTGCTTCCCAAGTGTGGTGATGCAACAGGCATACAGCAGCAGAACAGATTAACAGATGAAGTAACTTTATATAGTTTGTCAGTATCTATATACAGGACATGTATATAGGACTTGTCAGCCACGTCCTAGTTACCTCAAAAGTGTGTTTAAACTTTTTTTGTGTCTTTCGTAAAATATAAATGATCTTTTCTACAACTAGACGGATATAGTTAGCTTACACTAAAGCACAAGATGTTTCACAACCCACAGTTTAGCCTTAGGCAGATGAGACTAAAAGGTTAATTATTGTAGGTAATAGATATTGGTATTGCTACATCTTGTTGCACAGAGCCAAATGACCAACTTTAAATTAGGATTCTTAGCTTCAACTTGATAAACCTATTCACATATTTTTATATCCAAAACAAGGGATACATGATAAAGGAATAAAAGTAGAACTTAGTGCTACAGAATAACATCTCTTTTAATCAGTGTTTACATATCAGTTTAATGAAAAATCCGAAGTACATATAGTTTATTAGAGAAGCACAAAACAAATTTTCAGTTTGCACAGGTGTGTTTTTTAATTCAGCCTGGAATTAGAAGGCAAATCAGTTTCCAACTTAGACAAAAGACAAGTAAGTCAGTTTTAAATAAGGGGGGCTATGTAGAACTCAGATGTCTTTGTAGTGAAGAGTCATGATGATAAAATGTAAAGGGCAGTCATCTTATAGAGCTTTAATAGAGCCCGCAGGTATTATTATTATTTGTGGTGGTATTGCAATGAAAATGATGAAAATTTGCGGGATCTATGTGGTAGGAGGTGAGTGGCATCCACAGCCATGCCTTTGAGGTGACATTTAGAGAAAGAGAAAGACATTTAGAGAAAGTGGGTTGTGTCATTGTTTCTGGCTACCTCAGCAATGAGGAAAGGTAGTCAGCAGCAGATTGAGTGGGAGAGTATTTATTTTTTATGTGGAATTTTAAGCCAATATGCTAGTTGGAAAGTTTGTGTCTTTGGGGTGTTCAGGGTTTGGGACTGAATATTTGTGTTTAGAGAGGGGGTCCCAAGGCAGACAGTGACATGCCAATGGTCTGCAAATTGCTCTGAATGTTGCTGGGAATATTCCTTTCTGTGACACTTATCCAGAATTACAGCTGTAGTCATTCTGTTATTTTTAAGCTCAGCAGTATGGGGTTGGGGCTATATATACATATAACTTTCTCATTCTGCTTCTCTAAGTTGACTCTTTTAGTCACCTTCAAACTAAATCATTAATCTTTCCATTCCCAGTTTCTACCTGTTTTGGTCAAAGTGCTTATCACCTCCAGCTGTCTTCAGCTACTCTGTGGTGTGTTACTCTTTTAGAGCAGGGGTGTTGAAGACCTGATATTTTAATTGTAGGTTTAGCTTGGCATATTGAAGTAAACTTTTTTAATATGTAGTTTAAATTAATATCTTGGTCTGTGAACTACAGCAGCTAAGTCTGACTGGGATTGTGCCCTGAAGCCATAAATTATTCAAAAACTTGTTGTGATGAATGATTTTTAAAGCACATGGATGACCAAGTGAGAGTGCCAGTGGTTTATTATATGCTGTAGTCATAATATTACAGTTATTGTAAAACACTAAGTGATCTTCCATAAAATAAATATCAAACATTCTGTGTATCTTATTATTTTACTTTCAATTACCTACAGGATATAGTAGCGTGCTTGTAGAGCTGGCAAATAGATCTCTTTTGAATGGAAATGTTTTCTAGTAATATTTCCTCAATGCCCTTTATGTGCAACCGTTAATCATCTCTATGAATTGCCCTTTAGGGAGTTTAACAATAACAAAAAAAATCATTATGTACACCCTGCTTTTGTCTCCACACTTTAAATAGCTTTTGTTTTAGTTCTGCAAATGTTGATAAAAAGTATGCAAAAGAACCGTGTGGTCACTATATTTGTCATATGTATGCAAGCTGAAGTCTCAGGAGGATTTTGGATCTACAGTTATAGAAAGAACTATTGACAGAAACTTTTACAAGAAAAATCATGCTCTTTGAAAAAGGCTTTATGTTCTGTCTCATGACTTTTTGGGCTAAATTGAAAAATCATTGAAAAGGAGCATTATTTCTTGTGGAGGGGTAAATATTATTTGGCAAAACACTCTTCTAACTAGTGACTTGAAATAATGAGCTGCTAAAGAGAGCTTGCACTGCTCTGACCTTTCTATGATAGTGGGCAAGCAAAAGAAATAGCTCCTGTTTGAAACATGAGTTATTCAAAACATGTTAAACCTAGAGCATAATTACTAACAAGCTAGAGGTACAACTTAGGTCATCTAACATTAGTTTTCCCATTATCTTAATGGGATACTACCAGATTCTGATGTTTATCCTATGAATTGAAGTTTTAATCCTGAAGGTACCATTTTAAGAAAAAAAGAAATCCTCTCCATAATACAAAAAAAGCAATCTTTTAGTATAGAACAAATTCATTGCCCTTCCTTAACTTATGAGTTCTCCCTCATTAAAGACTAGAATATGACAGAGAGCCCATATGACAGAAATCCCCATTTTAAAATGAGAATAGAGCTTTGTTGAAAACTTTTTTTTTTGTAGTCAAAAGCTGTTTATGAACAGAGAACATACCTAAGCAAGCTTGACTAATTTTACATTATCCCATATAGAAGAGGGTTATGTTGGATTTCACACAATATTTTTAAAAGTTGCATGGATTTGAACTTAAAGGTGTCTTGAATCCAAAAGATGAAGAGAAGCACCTAGTGAAACTTTGAGAGCTGCCTAGCTACCATGGAAATGGAGATTATAAATGGAAACAGAAGGAAGATGAAACGACCTATAAAAGCACCACATACCCTTTCAAAGATTTTTGTGCAGCTTTGGCCAAATAATCCTGTAGTACTGTTAACCAGAATAATGATCAAGGGCTGATGTAAAAAAGGTGTTTTGAAACTTAGAACAAATCTTTTTTTTTTTTTTTTTTTCTAAATTTGGTTACAGCTGCCAATCCCATTTGCATCAGCAAGATTCCGGGGCAAGCTCCTGTAATATTCTCCTGGCTAAACTGCTAAACTGGATCTAATTTAATTTTGCTGCCAAGCTGTTGACATCTAAAGATGGAAATGTTTTCCTTGTGTGGCTAATACATTTTTTTATTATTATTTCTTTTTATTTATTTATTATTATCCAAAAGAGACTATCTATATATCTATATATTTTAATGAAAATTGAGCAGAATGTGACAGTAAAGTGAAATGTCAAACTTTAGTAGCAATCACCCTGAGATTTAAATTTCCAATTGCAATTATGTTGTGGGAATTAATTATCTACATTTTGCCCACCACATGGAAATACAGGGATTAGTTTTTCCTGAAAAGAGACCATAAGCAAGGTTTCTGAGTTCATCTGATGTTGTGGGACACAGCCCTAACTTTTAGGTGTTGCAGAACTAGGTCAGAGTCTGTGTCAATGTGAGAAATAATAAAAAGCTAGTGAGAAAACTGCCAGGATGATTGCATTTGTAACAGAGTTCATATTTACCTCATTTGTCATTGATTTGCTTTAGTTAGTTTATTAATTCGTGGTTTTCAGTCTGTTTTAGGCACAGTATTTTGTAGGTTAAAAGGAAAACAGGACGGCTTGTGTGCCCTGCTCAGAGGTGAATTTTATGTATGTATGACCACCCTAACGGCGACCTGCCCTCTTTCTGTGCTCCCATTTTTTGGGTGTAAATCTGTAAGAATTACTATTTTTTATTTGTTTTGTTTGTTTGTTTTTTATTAAATAGAGCCTGCTGGTTTTTCTATTGCTGAACATGCTGCATAGCCTCATTAGAAACTCTGTTTTGCTTTAGATATATATAGCTGGTGTTAGGATTCACTGGTGTTTTAGGTGTGAGTTTTCAATGAGGAGCTGGGGATGCAGTCTCTGCTTGTATAAATAATTCTAACACTTTATTCTTAAAACTAAACACTTCAAAATTCATGGGACATGGCATGGATGACTAATTTGCCAATTATTTCTCCTTTTTTTTTTTTTTTTTTTTTTTTTAAGTGAGGTATATATTCCTGTTCTTTACAATAAATATTATACCTCTAAATGTGTTCAGGATTCAAACGTTCTTGAACTTTTCTGATGTAGGAGCCATTTTCTTCTACCAGTGTTGGGAATTCTTGCTGATACCCTTGTTCAGATCATTCTAACTAGAGGGAAAAATAGCAGATAAATTATTTTAAACTTCACTTTCTCCCAATTTTATTGTTCTCAGCTGATGTGAATAGCAGTAGGGAGAAAGTATTATGGGAATGTATGTACTTAAGCTTTAATTGCTACTTATGTTTGCTTATTACACTTGCTATCAAGAATAAAAAGGAATGTATAAATAGATTTAATCTAAGCTGCAAGAGCAGATAAGATTAGTAGTAGTCATTTTGAGTCAGAAGAAACTAAACTGTATTTTCATTGAGATAGAGTTTTATTGACACAGATGAACACACATAAAACCTCATCTCATAATTTTGGTCTGGACTACAGCATTAGTGGGAGGAACTGTGCTAAGCTTGATTCCATCATTATAGATAAACCTCATCCTTCTGGTGCAGCTACCTGTGACCAGTTCAGTTTTATTCCTCACAGGTGATAAATAAAAACAAGTTTGACACATATCCCCTCCTGCTGTCCCAGAGTCTACACAAGCTGTAAGAACTTTCTCAGGTTCAATGATGTGCTCGTTATCTTTATCTCCTGAAGCAGGAGCCAGTACTGTCCAGAAATGGCAGTCTCCATTTTTCTAGAGCAGATCTCCAACTTTTTTTTTTTTTTCTCTGAAACCAGAATATCCTAAGTCTGTATCAAGACTCAAATTTTTCTGTGTCCATAATTTGCTTTGTGTCAAATGTCTTTGCGTGACCCAATCTATTTAGACTTGATACCTAACTTTTAAATTAGTTTATCATAAAATTATATTTGGGCTGCTGCAAATTTTCTTTCAGGTAGCTAGATTTACTGTTCTTTGTACTGGCAGATAGTTCTTGGAAAGGTGAGGAGGAAGGAGCTCAAGAGTTTCGCTTTACCCCTAGCATGTTAGTCACGTATAGTCCATTTGCGGATTTGCAGCTTGCAATAAAATATGCCGGCACTAATCTGTAGATGTCAGTTCAGACATGTAGAATTACTGCAATGGTCTTCAGCACAAGATGTTTGTAGAGGTAATGTATGTGCCCAGTCAAGGAGACACAACTGTTAAATTGTGTGTTTGTGCACAGGGGGGAATCCAGCCCCCCACCATAAAGCTTACTGATAAGAAACTCTCCAGCCTCTAGATGACACTGTGTACCAACCCCCCTGCTTATCTCTGAGCCAGCAGTTGCAGTCTCTCTCCCCCTTCCCTTCCCCGCGTAATTAAGGGTGATTGCTGTCCATTTAGAGTAAACACACGCAGTCCTGAATGAAGTAAGTGGAAGAACTTTATGATCATTAAAAACACCAGAAGATGTGAAAGGGTAAGACTCGAAAGATAAAAGAGTTCAGTGAGACACAGCAGATGGTTTCTAGTGGCATGTCAGTTTTTAGCTATATCAGCAAATGGAGGAGTGCAGTATTTCATGCTTTGGTTGACATTTCTCCACGACGTCTGGAATTGTAGCTAGAGAGAAGACTTTCCAGCTTTTCTGTTTTTCAGTGCACGTTTACAGCCTGGCTTTAAAAGAATTACTTTAAGCCAAATGCTGGCATTCAGGAGCAAAGTCTGTGTGTAAATATTCAAAGCTCCTATTGAAAACAGATGGGTTTGGGGGGTTTGTTTTTTGTTTATTTGCCTTCTCCTGAGCTACTGGCTGGGTAAAAAGTAAAAACCAAAATAAATTAAAAAACTGAGCTTTTCATGTGGAATTTCTGTCTCTAGCTCACAGTAATTGCTATGCTTCCTCACTGCATTAAAGAAGCAATTCCATGCAGTATTAGGACTGTTGCTGTATCTGACAGAGATGGATTGCAGAGGGCAGCATTTGAAACTATTGTCCAAAGTATGGTATGGCTATCTAGTGGTTGGGCTAAATCTTTACACCAGCAAGTTTCAATGATAACATAAGTGGAAAGGCAAGTACTGTGGGTCTTTGTGGTAATTCTCACATTTTTTGTTAAGGACAGTAAGAAGGAGGAGAACAGCAAAAGATGGCAAAGAATGGTACCTCAGAGCCTGAGAAAACAGACCAAATGAGGAATGGTGAATCAGTGTGTAATGTAGGGATTGGTGTGTAATGTATGTTTGGATCATGTAAAGTTACAGTACCACTATAGAAAGTAACTTTAATTTTTTTAAGAAAATGAAAGCTTAAACACTTAATTTTACCAGCAGTAGATTTATCAAGGGAGTTATTAGGTCTCATCCCTTTCTCTCTTTAAAAGCGAGCTGGAATAAAAGAAATAACTCCAGGATGTATGACACTAACAAAATGATACAGCTGCACGCCCTTAACCCAAACTGAAGTTGTATCTACCCTGAGGTTGAATGATAACACACTTTACAGCCACTTTCAATTTGTGTTGAGAGGGAGAGGATACTCTGATTGGTAATGCAGTTGAAAGTTTGTGGACAGTGAGAAACATGAAGCTGAACATCGTATTGGTGGGCTTCTGCAGGCTTGCAAAAGAGGCTTTGTAGTACCACCTTGCATCCAGTGCTTTTGCTGAAATGGAAAGCAGCAGGTCTCTATGAGAACAGGCAAGAGTTGAGCTTTTAAACTATCCTAGTGAGTACAGTACATGTATTTAGCTATGATGTGATTTTAGTTGCTCCTTCTAATTTTCTTTCTTGAATGGCATAGTGTTTTAAGGCAATATAGGAAAATAGAGGTCTTTAAGATGGTCTATATACATTAGATTGATTACAGCAAAATACAAAATTACAGATTATAGAAGAATATGTTATGTTCACAATGGGCTGTGACTCAGAAATGATTTGGTGGCTGATGAGTCAAACAGTGATTCTGTCTTCAATGCTAAGGAATGGGAGGGAATAAAAAGTTTAGACAGGAGGAAATGTGAATTTTTTTCTTTTTTTTTGAGAAATATCAGTAAAATCAGATAAGGAAACACTTGGGAGTTGTTAAAAATGTGAACACATCTGAATCAACGGATCTGGATGACATAGATTTTATGGTACTAAGGGAGCAGTGGATGTGCAGCACTGCTTGTAAGGCATTTCAACTGGTCGTAGAGAACAGGGGTGGTATGGTAGGACTTAAAAGATAAAATGCAGATAAAAATGGAAATGCTAAGATACTTCTTGATATTTTCATTTGAGTATGAGCAATATTTTTTACTTCATTCCTCAACAACAACAATTATTAAACAAAAATGTCTAACTAGGATAAAAAGACTCAGAGCAGAAGATTAATATTGTTTCCTAAAACCGAAACTCTCCAAAAAAATTTATGGTACTGTTTTGCTACTTGCTTGACATTTAGTATGAGAGCAGCAACTTTTTAATTAGAGGCAATAAATTACTATTGTTTGTTTGAAGTGCTTTGGCAAAAATTGCTATCTCTCTTATATACATAATGTTTATATAATGCTTATATATGTGCTTGTATTTCAAATGAGCTTGACATAACTATGAAGAATGTTCTGGAGGGTCAGAGGAGACCTTGTCGCTCTCTACAAATACCTGAAAGGAGGTTGTAGTGAAGCGGGGCTCGATCTGTCCTCCAGAATAACAGGACAAGAGAAATGGCCTCATGTAGCACCAGGGGAGGTTCAGGTTAGACATTAGGAAGAATTTCTACATGGAAAGAGTAGTCAAGCATTGGAACAGACTTCTCAGGGAAGTGGTGGAGTCACCATCCCTGGCAGTGTTCCAGAAACATTTAGATCATAGAATCACAGAATGATTAAGGCTGGAAGGGACCTCTAGAGATCTTCTAGTCCAACACACCTGCACACGCAGGGTCACCTACAGCAGGTGGCTCAGGACTGCGTCCAAGCGGGTTTGGAAGATCACCAGAGAAGGAGACTCCACAACCTCTCTGGGCAGCCTGTTCCAGTGCTCTGTCACCCTCACTCTCAAGAAATTTTTCCTTAAGTTCCTGTGGAACTTTTGGTGTTTCAGTTTGTGGCCGTTTCCTCTAGTCCTATCAGCGGCCACCACTGAGAAGAGGCCAGCACCATCCTCCTCACTGCCTCCCTTGAAGTACTTGTAGACACTAATCAGGTCTCCTCTCAGCCTTCTCTTCTCCAGGCTGAACAGGCCCAGCTCTCTCAGCCTTTCCTCAGAGGGCAGATGTTCCAGGCCCCTGATCATCCTCGTAGCCCTGCACTGGGCTCTCTCCAGCAGCTCCACATCCCTCTTGTACTGGGGAGCCCAGAACTGGACACAGTACTCCAGGTGTGGCCTCACCAGGGCTGAGTAGAGGGGCAGGATCACCTCCCTCGACCTGCTGCAGACGCTCTTCCTAATGTACCCCAGCATCCCATTGGCCTTCTTGGCCATGAGGGTGCACTGTTGCCTCATGGTCAACTTGTCATCCACCATGACGCCCAGGGCCTTCTCTGCAGAGCTGCTCTCCAGAAGGTCGGTCCCCAGCCTGTACTGGTGACTGGGGTTATTTTTCCCCAAGTGCAGGACCTTGCACTTGTCTTTGTTGAATTTCATAAGGTTTCTCACTGCCCGGTTACCCACTCTGTCCAGGTCCCTCTGGATGGCAGCGCAGCCCTCTGGGGTATCAGCTACTCCTCCCAGTTTCGTATCATCAGCAAACTTGCTGAGGGAGCACTCTGTGCCTTCATCCAGGTCATTGATGAATAAATTGAATAGGACTGGGCCGAGGACTGTCCCCTGGGGGACACCGCTAACCACAGGCCTCCAGCTCGACTCTGCGCCAGTGATCACCACCCTCTGAGCCCTGCCATCCAGCCAATTCCTAATCTACCTCACAGTCCGCTCATCTGTCCCACACTTCCGGAGCTTGCCCAAGAGGATGCTCTGAGGGATGGCGTAAAAAGCCTTGCTGAAGTCGAGGTAGATGACATCCAGTGCTCTCCCCTCATCTATCCAGCCAGTCATTCCATCACAGAAGGCGATCAGGTTAGTCAAGCATGATTTCCCCTTGGTGAATCCATGCTGACTACTCTTCCAGCACCTTCTTGTCCTCCACATGCCTGGAGACAACTGCCAGGATGAGCTGTTCCATCACTTTTCCGGGGATGGAGGTGATGCTCACTGGTCTGTAGTTGCCTGGGTCCTCCTTCTTGCCATTTTTGAAGACTGGCGTGACATTGGCTTTCTTCCAGTCCTCCGGCACCTCCCCCATTCTCCAGGACCTTTCAAAGATGATGGAGAGCGGCTTAGCTATGACATCTGCCAGCTCCCGCAGCACTCTGGGGTGCATCCCATCAGGGCCCATGGATGTGTGGGTATTGAGTATCCTTGAGGAAAGAGATGAGGAGCTTAGGGACATGGTTTAACAGACATGGCTTGAAGGGTTTATGGTTGGACTCAATGATCTTGAAGGTCTTTTCCAACCATAATGATTCTATGATTCACATTGTGTAAACATAAAGTAGAACATAAAATCTGTTGGAAGGGGTAAGTAACCCTTATGACATCTTACATTAACAAGCCTTGCTTAATAATCTTGGAATGACCAGAAAAGAGAAGAGAGCATTTTTGGAGGGGAATGTTTGAATGGCAAGCTATCCCAAATATCACAGATAACACTTAATAAAAAAGTCTTGGGGAGATTAGAATTTATCAGAATTACAGAGGAAATATTCTGTAACAATAGATAGGAAGGCTTTCTTTACCAATGGATATCTGAGGAACTGGTAGGCAACAGTTGGTCTCGGACTGAAAGCAAGCACTGGTGGTTCTTGGGTGCTTTTTATGTCCAATTGCATATTAGGAACATGAGCAACAGAACAGCAAAATGAGATTTGTATCTGAAACTCAGGCTAGGTGGGAGGCAGTACAGTCTCAACAGAAAAGGAGACCTCAGGATCTGTGGCACCAATTAAGTTTGGTGGCTGATAAGGGGCAATAAATTAAATACAACTTCACAATGAAATAGGAAGGACTCCACAAGAGGTGTTGGCATAGTGTGCTGGCATAATCTGCATGATCATATCAAACCTAACCCCTAAGTCTCTGATACTTTCAAGTGAGGCTGGTAATGAAAATGCATTTCCATTGAACCGTGCATGGAAAGAGATACAACCCTAATAGGTTTTCTTATAATATATGATAAAATCTTAGAACACTTCAAAAGATTTTTTTTTCTCTCCCCTCTTTCCTACTTGATCCTCGAGTGATGTAAAGTGGGAAAGAGTCGAGTAACTTCATCAAGTAATGTTTTCCCCTCATATTTTTTTTTTCAAGTTTGTCACTTCTTCAAAACTATATATTTAGTTTTACTACTGAGTTGCTTCTTGTGCGAGTCGCATCAGCTCGGTATAGTTTGTAGCTTTGGCTCCTTCTTAGGACATAATGTTTTACCTGATTGCATTGGCTGTACTCCATGTAGCCCTGCAGCACCTGGAGTTAAAATACCAACACCAATTTGTTGGTGCTCGTAAGCTCAGGCTGAGAAAGGTACTCTTAATGTGCATTAAAGGATATTTATATTTCTTGGTATCTATTGTTTTATAGCTTACTAGGTTCTCAGTGTTAGTCATGAATTTGAAAGGCTGTATTTCTGAGTTGAGCTTACCCAACTTCTTTTATTGGCTGTTAGCAATAAAAACTTACAATTGTAAGGAAAATCTGTTGCCTTTTCAAATTCCCATTTTCACAAATTGTAAGTTGTGACCTGCATAAAGTCATACAGGGGCAATAAATGCACTTTATACAGGGACAGGGGAAACTGATAGTTTAACTTATTCTATATAATGTAAAGCCAGGGTGTTTTAAAGCTGTGCTGATATCCAGCCATTAAAAATTGAACAATACTTGCAGCATGCATAAGTTTAGAAATTGTACACGCTATTTTTTAAAATGTTCTATGTTTTTTACTCTAGTTTCCAATGTTTTAAAAGAAAGCACACTGTACATGTAGTAGATGTACATTTTCTTAAAGTTGTAGAAGTGATTCACAATATAGACAGTCTTTTGAATTTGTTTTACAGGTAGTTCTACCACTCAAGCTAATGGAGTAGGTATGGTAGAGAACTTTGTAAAAAGTGTCTGAGTCATCTGACTTCATCACCATCTATTAGGACATTTTCAACTCTTCTCTAATCCCTATAATGAATGGAGACTCATGTCATTGTCCGTCAGTATCTTAGACCAGATGCTATTGCTATTGAACAGTGTCTCTCTCCCTAGTTATGAACCTAGTGCTGTGTTCACCCCTTGTTGCCAGAGAAAAATTACAGGGAAATGTCCCTTCGTCACAGCCTTAGGAAGCACCATGTACAATGCATACATTGGTTATGTTTTCGAGGATCCTGTGCTGGGCAATATTTGTTTTATATTTATAGATACGTATATGCATTCAGCACTATCTTGGGTAACTTTAAGAGAAATAAGATTGCACTGAAAAACCTGGAAATAAGTTCCTCCTTTGCTGAGGAATAGCTAAAAATGTTGTAGGTAGAAAAACTTCCAAAGACAGAAAGGAGTGGCAAGACAAGGTGATAGAAGATGGATGGGAATAGCTGCAGAGAGCTAGGCGTTACAGCTAATGTACAGGGCCTACAGGCCTGAGAGCAATGCACAAAATTTGCTACTGTACAGAATATTTTCCCCCCTTGAAAACAAGCTTAAAACCAAGTACCTACTTGTAAGAACAGAGGGAGAACTGATTTTAAACACTACTTATTTGCATATTTTCTCATTGACAGTATGAATTGTCTTTGGTTTTAAATTCAGTTTACATTTTAATATATATGGATTTTTGGTAATCCTTGGTAGTTGTGATTGACTTCAAGGTTGTGTGTGTATATGTATTATCAGAATTATTTTAGGTGCAATTTGATAGGACATAGAATCTGTTATGGATAATTTCCATTGTGAATGGCTCAATTTGTCTAAGTTTTCTATGTTTGTAAGAGCATGATCTCATCAAGGGAAGATTTGGGCAGCTCTGGGGACTTTTTTAGTCTGTCATCTCTGTATCTGTTTTCATCCTCTACTTATGTCAGCTCTGTAGCTGATCCAGTCAGGAACTTTAACGCATACTTAACTTCATAGGTGTTTGCGTAATCTGCCACTGATGTCAATGATTCAAATGCTTAAATGTTATTCTGGACTGGAGCCTAAGGTTAAAATCACAGTCTCAAGGGAATGGCTTTGAGCCAATGCACAATTATCTATTTATATCAAATGGAAATAGGAGAGAACCTAATAAGACACTTGGAGAGCAAAGACAAAGGTTTGGTTTTCTTCTTCCACTTGTTTTCATCTACTTTGTTGCTGTTCCCTCTCTGTTACTATCTGGATGCTCTCCCCTTATTTGTTAAATCGTGTTCAAAATGTTTTAAAAGCTGCTTTTGGCCTGTGAATCAAAAGGCTGAAACTGGATAGGTGAAAGACCTTTACCTTTTCTCCGAATCTATGTATTTTTGAAGGTTGCTTGATGGTAGCAAGACTTTTCCTGAGCATCATTTTCCTTTGTCCCAGTGTGTCTTCACCAAGATCTGAGAGAATGTGTTAAGAAAGCAGTACGTTTTGATGGGTAAATATAAGTATTCTTCTTGCTTTGCAAATGATCTGGTTTACTGGTAGTTTTGTGTTACACTGATTTAACACTGAGAAAATAACAAAGATATTTTGTAAAAAAAAAAAAAAAAAAAAAAAAAAAAAGGCAAAAATTAACAAATAACCAAAGGAGATTCCAAAGCTGCTTAGCAGGACTTTGGTAGGAGAAAAGAATTGAAAAACGTGGGGAAAAACCTATGTTTCCATCCTGGAAGGTAAAAATTGCTTTTAAAGGGCCTTCCTTAAACTAGCAAGATACAGCCTAAATTGCAATCAAGCATCTTTTTCAATCAGGAAGTAATTACGACACACCATCTTGATCGAAAGCAGCATCTTTCTGGCCCAGTTTTCAGTGATAAGTATGAATAAAATGTCAATAACACTAAAACATGTAGGCAACAATTTAACCTTTGAAGCCAGGTTATTATTTCTAAGGCAAATTAGCTTGCTGTAAAGTATAGTAAATGTTGTAGATCAGCAATCAGTTCATTCTTAATGCAACATACACATGCAAATGCCTTCTAGAGGGTCAAGTACTGATTGAGTCATAAGAAACTAATGCAAATTGATACTGATCTCTTCATATTGCTGCTATAAAGCCAGATGGGCTGAGACATGATCATGAGGACGAAGGTCAAGTTCTGGAGTATCAAAGTCAGTCAAAGAAACTTCTGCTGACTATAGCAGGGCCAGGATTTCACTTAGCATGTTTAATTTATGTAGAACAAATTACTTGGCAATTTAGTCACAGCAATATGTATATATTAATTATTTAAAGTCATCTCTAAGCAGAATGGTTTCTTGCTAATGCAAGTTCCTCTAATATGTACTGTATAGCATAGACATGGTCTTAATAGGCTTTTACCACTTTATATAAGTTTGCTTGGAGTACCTATTGTTTGAACTACCAGCATTGCACCTTATTCACCTATTAGAAGAATTCACCTATTATAAATCAGCATAGGCCAACTGATTCCATGGAGGAGAGATCTGCTTAGCATCCAGGACTAGGTTTCTTTTTCTCTTCCTTTATTCAAAATGTTTATAAAAAAAAATGTATGTTCCTTACAGTTCAAGCAACACATGATGAGGTAAATGATAGTTAAACTAAACAGTAATTCTGTAATTCCATTTATAAATAAATGTAACTAAATGAATACAAGCCTATCTGTCCATGTATTATTAATCTATTAAAAGAGAAGGACAAACTTTGTATACATAAATTCCCAGGTACTGCTGTGATCTGTTTCTTCCAGTATTGTCAGTAGTGTGAAGCTGTATTGCTTTTCTTCCATTTTATATTCTGCAAGGTCAGTTAATAAAGTCTGAAAAAACTCAATTAGAAAGCTTCTGAATTAATTACATAGTTACAGCATATAGATTTGTTATAATTACTTTGAAAGTCTTGGCTTTGCTTATAGAAGGAATGGAAAAGAAATGGTTTTGTTGTCATTTCTGCTAGGAGTTCAAGTGGCACAGAATTATTGATAATGCTTGCCAATAAAGTGCAGGTGCCACATCAGCAACTAAAATATGTAGCTTACTGGAGTTCAGCTAACCACAGCACAGCAGCTGTTAGACTCAGTAAGGAAGGAATTGAAAGATATGAGTGATATTCTTGACAAAATGTGCACTGAAACCCTTTGTGAAAGGTTCTCTGTCCTGAGGGTCCCTCTTTTGCAATCTCAGAGGGTGAAAAGGCAACCTCTCTATGGCAGGGAAAGTTCTTTTCTGTGGGCTTGTATTGCCACTGCTGGAACTTAGAGGTCATCCACTCAAGTGGGTTTTATGGACACTAATATCGTAACAGTTAAATCAAGTGGCACGAGTAGCAAACCTAAGGAGGACTCATTAACTTTCAATCTCTTGTGAACCTCTTGTGACTGAGCTTTCTGGTAACTGTTAAGCGACAAGTTCTGTTAGGGCTTTAATTGATCTTACAACTCTTGTGACACCTCTCTCCCTGGCATCTCAGAAGGACCTTTTCTGAGGTATGTGATTGAAATTTGCTAGCAAGTTCAATAGTAGTAAGAGAGTTGGAGACACACACACGTGTATAAAGAGTGAGAGATATCAGGATCTCCAAAGCTTTTGTAGGAAACCAGGCTTAGGAATAAAGAAAGAAAGGCTGTTGCGTCCTTTGTCCCTGACACAGGATGCAATTTCAAATGTGTTACATCTTGGAGATGCTGATTTCGCATCCATCATGACTCTTGTAAGGAGCTGCCAGGGAATTTCTAGGTACAGTATCTCTAGCTTGGTATTACTCTGTTTAATGATTTCTGTAAATTGAATCTATGTGAACTGCTATAATTTCTGCAAAAGAGGAGTTTTGTTTTACTGTTTTTATTAGAAACTCTGCAGTTATTTCAAATTCTAGAACATCGAGACAGTTCTTTTTTTGTTGTTTTTGTTTTGTTTTTTTTGAGAGAGAGAAACTGTGGCTTTGGAGTATTATGACTTTTCCACTGTAAAAAGACTTCAAAGCAAATTTAGTTTAATTCATGATTTCTAGGTTACAGCCCTTGTTAGATCTGAAAGCAGACCACAGGCTTCATTAGCAGACCATTTTAACTTTGCTTCATAGGGTGTGTATGAAACTGCTGTTCATCTGACTTGTTTACCAAATGCGAAGTAGCAATTCTCACTAACAAAAACAGTTAATGGCATCATTATTGGCATCTTCCCAGGATTAAACTTTTGACTGAGGACACAAAACAGAATAAAAGGAAGGAGAGATGGAAAAGAAGAAGAAAAAAATCAACATACTCCCTCCCATCTCCCCTCTGGTCTTCCTTACCCTGAAGATGAGACAGAACAAAGATTATGAAGATAAATGTTCTAAATGCACTGAAAACTCACTTATTTGCCATGTGACATTTCCCTAAAAGAGTGAGCTTTTAAAATTTGTGGTTTTTTGGGGGGGAAGAGGATGTTGTACCAAGAGCACTGTTTTGGAAGAATGGAGAAAGGGAAAAGGACTGGACAACACAGATAGGAGGTGCTACTTGAATTTTTTTTGAAAACTTACCATACCATCATCATGACCTTGTTCTGATCCAGATCTGCTGTGTGTATTTTTGTTGCCCTCAGTGACTCTAGATGCAGTTTTAAAACATTGTCATATTCTTGCTTCCCCATCTCAAAGTTCAAACAGACTGAAAATAATGAAGTATTTAAAAAAAAAAAAAAAAAAGAAAAAGAAAGAAAAAACAAGACTGATATGTTTAGAAGAATCTTGGTTTCTTCCACAGATGAAGTAAGCAGTGCTCAGATAAGTATGTCATTGCTTTATTGAATTACAATATGTTCAATAGTACACTGGACATTCTGCTGAAATTTGAAAGGTACACTCTTTCCTGTTATCTGTAAACAGCTCCTGTTCACATGTGCGTTTGCTTACAAGGAAAGGGATGGGCAAATGATCTGTGGGAATGGAAAGGCAGAAAAAAACAAACTGGCCGTTCACTTTTCACCTGAAATGTTATCCTTCACATATAGTGCTTTTTTTTTTTTTTTTAATTGTATGAAAGTCTCTTATACAGTGGCTCAGGAAAACTTGCATATATAATTTTAGTGAAACCAGATTGCTTTAGCTTTCACGTATGTTAATTATTCTACTTTATCTTGCAAATAAAGACACGATCCAGGGAAATGACTAATCTGCTATTCAAGAAAAAAAGAAAAAAAAATCTGTACCTGAGATTTCAGGTTAGATTAGAAAAACAACACAGGCATCAGTCTGAGTTCAGCGATGACACATCAGGTTTGCAAGACTCTCTTGAGAGTTCACCTGTAAGTTAAAGTGTACGTTTAAAATAGGAAAAAATTGTGTAAGATGCAAGTGATTGAAGGCTGTATATGTATGTAATACAATACACTCTACTGGTTTCACAGAAAGTTAAAACATCAAACTACAGATCAGCAGAAGTGTTTTGTATGATCCAAAGATGTGCTTTGCATTTCTTTTGTATTTTTGAGAGGAAATGCCTGTAAATTTCATCTTAAAACTTACTGAAAAAATAAGTTGAGTGTTCATTTTAAGTTATAATAAAGCATTCAGATATTCAAAAAATGTGCAAGGGTGGATGGGTGGGAGGGAGAATATCAGAAATACTGACTGCATTTGTCACAGAGTGGTCCAGGTTGTTTTGTGTCAAACCGTATCTATTGATGCAAAAGTGCTTTTGTTAGGAAAATTTTCCACTGTGTCTAGTTAAGTACTGTTGCAACCACTGAAGGAACAATCACTTATTTGCTTAAAATCAAATTAAAATGGAGGAATTGAAGGCACACACAAACACAAGGAGGTCATTTAGGAGTATAGAGAAAAATCTGAGTTGCACTGTAATAGTGTGTGTGTTCAGTAGACTTAGGCCAGCAAACACGGATGGGACAAACTGCTGCCGCTGTCCTGTACTTCAAAGGAAGGATTTTGAGGCAGTGTTGAGGGGGGATCAGAAATGCTATGTCTAGAGGTCCTGGGAAAATATAAGTTTTGGAGATACCAGAATACTCATTAGCAAATAACTTAAGTGCCTAACCAGGCACTTAAAAATGTAGAGGGTCTTTAAAGAGTTGAAATAGAAGTACTTGGGACAAGCTCTGTGCCTGAATAGAGCGCAGTGAAGCACAGTTCTCCAGGTACTCTGCTTTACATTGGTCTCACTCCAGATTTGTAGACTAGCATGATGTCAGCTGCTGACTGGCCTTGGGAAATGTCTGAACGAAGGAGATGTGGCCAGCATGATGGATTTGCTAAAGGATGACAAGAAAAGATAATACAGTGAAAGCTACAGCGTTTGATTCTATTACAGCAAATCCTTCTTCCATGTTAAAGGCAATAAGAGGCAGCATCAATGTTTGCTGTGGTTGTTAGTGGAATCGGGTTTGCACGTACACTGAGACTATGCGGAATTTGAAAGAAATTATGGGCTGTTATGTATCAAGAATTGTTTGAAAAAAAAAAAAAAAAAGATCTAAGCTGTCATGGGCTGACAGTGCTTCCTACAGTCAGATTATTTGTCTGGGTAAAAGAAAGAGCTATACGCTAACTCCTCTTGTCGTGCTAGCCTGCCTGCATGATGGCACTAAAAGAATGGAGACTTCTGCAAAACTACTTTAGGGAAACAAATCTGGGGGCTTGGGTTTTGAACAATTATAACTTCAAGGAAAGCTAAGGCTCTAGCACAGGGCTCTACTCTTGAGCACAGTGTGCAATTTGAACATGTCTCTCTGCTTTAGGGGATCTTATCCAAACAACATACTTCACTCCCTCACCTGCCAAAGCCCCACCAAGAATGAAATTACATGTAGTGAGAGGCAGAGGAGAAATTATAGCAGAGCTCCATGATAAGAAGAAACAGGTAGTTGTCTTTTTATCTTTTAAAATCTAATGTCAAATGGTGATGTTAGAATCTTGCTGCGGTTAATGGAAGATGTTAGTAACATGAATTTTTATAATCTCGTGCTTAGAAAGAGTTGTTTTAAAATTAATATGACATATGTTGAAGTCTGATACAGCTTTTTATATTTATTTCATCTTTGTCTTACAAACCTGCTTTTAACAGGCAGAGACATAAGTAGCATTAGTTCATGTGATCATGCAGAGAACTGAAATGGAGAAAGGCATGTGCAGTACTGTGAGGAGAGGTAGGCTTCATTTCTAGGGGAAGAGATGGTGCTTATGCTGATCTAGGTCTTGCAGGGGTTGGTTTAGTTCCCTGCTTTGTCACATGCTCACTGTGCTGACTGTAAGCAACCATTCTAGATGATGTTCCATATAGAAATAAATAGCAGAGCCCTGATTCTTAGAACCAATTAACCATAGTACAGTGGGCCATAAAGCTTATCCTACTTGCCAAGTCTGCTGTTTTCCATCCTGCCAACACTTTCCAACGGACTGTACAGAAGAGCAAACCTACAGAAAGTGGAGCACAAGTGGGGGTTTCCCTTTCTGTCTGTTCTTTGTCTGTGGTTTTCTCTTTCTCACACTATCTTGCCTTTTTTCAAAACTTTATTATGATTGCCTCCGACTGCCTCATTAATCCTTGCTTAGCTGCTCTTTATTCTTCTTTACTTACTCCACATCACCAGTGAAGCATGCTGTCCTTTTAGACAAAAAAATAGCATGGTACCTTGTACTGAAGTCAGACTGCCTCATGAATAAACTTTGCTTGGGTAATGTGGGTCCTCTTGTGAACGGCTTGGGTGCCCTGGTTACAAAAGACACAGAAAAAGCAGAGTTACTGAATGTCTTCTTTGCTTCAGTGTTTACCAAGGGCAACCCTCTGGAATCCCAGACCCTAGAAACAAGAGAAGGTGCCTGGAGAGAGGAAGACTTGCCCTGGGTGGAGGAAGATTGGGTCAGAGAGCACTTAGGGAAACTTGACATCTGGAAATCCATGGACCTGATGGGATGCACTCCAGAGTGCTGCGGGAGCTGGCAGATGTCATAGCTAAGCCACTCTCCATCATCTTTGAAAGGTCCTGGAGAACGGGGGAGGTGCCGGAGGACTGG
>WBNA01000091.1:1843865-1854404 GCA_013398345.1 Nothocercus nigrocapillus
CATTGTCATATTCTTGCTTCCCCATCTCAAAGTTCAAACAGACTGAAAATAATGAAGTATTTAAAAAAAAAAAAAAAAAGAAAAAGAAAGAAAAAACAAGACTGATATGTTTAGAAGAATCTTGGTTTCTTCCACAGATGAAGTAAGCAGTGCTCAGATAAGTATGTCATTGCTTTATTGAATTACAATATGTTCAATAGTACACTGGACATTCTGCTGAAATTTGAAAGGTACACTCTTTCCTGTTATCTGTAAACAGCTCCTGTTCACATGTGCGTTTGCTTACAAGGAAAGGGATGGGCAAATGATCTGTGGGAATGGAAAGGCAGAAAAAAACAAACTGGCCGTTCACTTTTCACCTGAAATGTTATCCTTCACATATAGTGCTTTTTTTTTTTTTTTTAATTGTATGAAAGTCTCTTATACAGTGGCTCAGGAAAACTTGCATATATAATTTTAGTGAAACCAGATTGCTTTAGCTTTCACGTATGTTAATTATTCTACTTTATCTTGCAAATAAAGACACGATCCAGGGAAATGACTAATCTGCTATTCAAGAAAAAAAGAAAAAAAAATCTGTACCTGAGATTTCAGGTTAGATTAGAAAAACAACACAGGCATCAGTCTGAGTTCAGCGATGACACATCAGGTTTGCAAGACTCTCTTGAGAGTTCACCTGTAAGTTAAAGTGTACGTTTAAAATAGGAAAAAATTGTGTAAGATGCAAGTGATTGAAGGCTGTATATGTATGTAATACAATACACTCTACTGGTTTCACAGAAAGTTAAAACATCAAACTACAGATCAGCAGAAGTGTTTTGTATGATCCAAAGATGTGCTTTGCATTTCTTTTGTATTTTTGAGAGGAAATGCCTGTAAATTTCATCTTAAAACTTACTGAAAAAATAAGTTGAGTGTTCATTTTAAGTTATAATAAAGCATTCAGATATTCAAAAAATGTGCAAGGGTGGATGGGTGGGAGGGAGAATATCAGAAATACTGACTGCATTTGTCACAGAGTGGTCCAGGTTGTTTTGTGTCAAACCGTATCTATTGATGCAAAAGTGCTTTTGTTAGGAAAATTTTCCACTGTGTCTAGTTAAGTACTGTTGCAACCACTGAAGGAACAATCACTTATTTGCTTAAAATCAAATTAAAATGGAGGAATTGAAGGCACACACAAACACAAGGAGGTCATTTAGGAGTATAGAGAAAAATCTGAGTTGCACTGTAATAGTGTGTGTGTTCAGTAGACTTAGGCCAGCAAACACGGATGGGACAAACTGCTGCCGCTGTCCTGTACTTCAAAGGAAGGATTTTGAGGCAGTGTTGAGGGGGGATCAGAAATGCTATGTCTAGAGGTCCTGGGAAAATATAAGTTTTGGAGATACCAGAATACTCATTAGCAAATAACTTAAGTGCCTAACCAGGCACTTAAAAATGTAGAGGGTCTTTAAAGAGTTGAAATAGAAGTACTTGGGACAAGCTCTGTGCCTGAATAGAGCGCAGTGAAGCACAGTTCTCCAGGTACTCTGCTTTACATTGGTCTCACTCCAGATTTGTAGACTAGCATGATGTCAGCTGCTGACTGGCCTTGGGAAATGTCTGAACGAAGGAGATGTGGCCAGCATGATGGATTTGCTAAAGGATGACAAGAAAAGATAATACAGTGAAAGCTACAGCGTTTGATTCTATTACAGCAAATCCTTCTTCCATGTTAAAGGCAATAAGAGGCAGCATCAATGTTTGCTGTGGTTGTTAGTGGAATCGGGTTTGCACGTACACTGAGACTATGCGGAATTTGAAAGAAATTATGGGCTGTTATGTATCAAGAATTGTTTGAAAAAAAAAAAAAAAAAGATCTAAGCTGTCATGGGCTGACAGTGCTTCCTACAGTCAGATTATTTGTCTGGGTAAAAGAAAGAGCTATACGCTAACTCCTCTTGTCGTGCTAGCCTGCCTGCATGATGGCACTAAAAGAATGGAGACTTCTGCAAAACTACTTTAGGGAAACAAATCTGGGGGCTTGGGTTTTGAACAATTATAACTTCAAGGAAAGCTAAGGCTCTAGCACAGGGCTCTACTCTTGAGCACAGTGTGCAATTTGAACATGTCTCTCTGCTTTAGGGGATCTTATCCAAACAACATACTTCACTCCCTCACCTGCCAAAGCCCCACCAAGAATGAAATTACATGTAGTGAGAGGCAGAGGAGAAATTATAGCAGAGCTCCATGATAAGAAGAAACAGGTAGTTGTCTTTTTATCTTTTAAAATCTAATGTCAAATGGTGATGTTAGAATCTTGCTGCGGTTAATGGAAGATGTTAGTAACATGAATTTTTATAATCTCGTGCTTAGAAAGAGTTGTTTTAAAATTAATATGACATATGTTGAAGTCTGATACAGCTTTTTATATTTATTTCATCTTTGTCTTACAAACCTGCTTTTAACAGGCAGAGACATAAGTAGCATTAGTTCATGTGATCATGCAGAGAACTGAAATGGAGAAAGGCATGTGCAGTACTGTGAGGAGAGGTAGGCTTCATTTCTAGGGGAAGAGATGGTGCTTATGCTGATCTAGGTCTTGCAGGGGTTGGTTTAGTTCCCTGCTTTGTCACATGCTCACTGTGCTGACTGTAAGCAACCATTCTAGATGATGTTCCATATAGAAATAAATAGCAGAGCCCTGATTCTTAGAACCAATTAACCATAGTACAGTGGGCCATAAAGCTTATCCTACTTGCCAAGTCTGCTGTTTTCCATCCTGCCAACACTTTCCAACGGACTGTACAGAAGAGCAAACCTACAGAAAGTGGAGCACAAGTGGGGGTTTCCCTTTCTGTCTGTTCTTTGTCTGTGGTTTTCTCTTTCTCACACTATCTTGCCTTTTTTCAAAACTTTATTATGATTGCCTCCGACTGCCTCATTAATCCTTGCTTAGCTGCTCTTTATTCTTCTTTACTTACTCCACATCACCAGTGAAGCATGCTGTCCTTTTAGACAAAAAAATAGCATGGTACCTTGTACTGAAGTCAGACTGCCTCATGAATAAACTTTGCTTGGGTAATGTGGGTCCTCTTGTGAACGGCTTGGGTGCCCTGGTTACAAAAGACACAGAAAAAGCAGAGTTACTGAATGTCTTCTTTGCTTCAGTGTTTACCAAGGGCAACCCTCTGGAATCCCAGACCCTAGAAACAAGAGAAGGTGCCTGGAGAGAGGAAGACTTGCCCTGGGTGGAGGAAGATTGGGTCAGAGAGCACTTAGGGAAACTTGACATCTGGAAATCCATGGACCTGATGGGATGCACTCCAGAGTGCTGCGGGAGCTGGCAGATGTCATAGCTAAGCCACTCTCCATCATCTTTGAAAGGTCCTGGAGAACGGGGGAGGTGCCGGAGGACTGGAAGAAAGCCAATGTCACGTCAGTCTTTAAAAATGGCAAGAAGGAGGACCCAGGCAACTACAGGCCAGTGAGCCTCACCTCCATCCCTGGAAAAGTGATGGAACAGCTCATCCTGGCAGTTGTCTCCAGGCACGTGGAGGAGAAGAAGGTGCTCAGGAGTCGTCAGCATGGATTCACCAAGGGGAAATCATGCTTGACTAACCTGATCGCCTTCTATGATGGAATGACCAGCTGGATAGATGGTGGGGGGGGGGAGCTGTGGATGTCATCTACCTTGACTTCAGCAAGGCTTTTGACACCATCCCTCACAGCATCCTCTTGGGCAAGCTCCGGAAGTATGGGATAGGTGAGGGGACAGTGAGGTGGATTAGGAATTGGATGGATGGCAGGGTCCAGAGCACCGCGGATCAGCGATGGAGGTTCTAGTTGCAGGCCTGTAGTTAGCGATGTCTCCCAAGGGTCAGTGCTCGGTCCAGTCCTGTTCAATTCATTCATCAATGACCTGGATGAAGGCACAGAGTGCTCCCTCAGCAAGTTTGCTCATGATACCCAACTGGGAGGAGTAGTTGATAGCCCAGAGGGCTGTGCTGCCATCCAAAGGGGCCTGGACAGAGTGGACAAGTGGGCACTGAGAAGCCTTATGAAATTCAACAAAGACAAGTGCAAGATCCTGCACTTGGGGAGGAATAACTGCAGACACCAGTACAGGCTGGGGAGTGACCTCCTGGAGAGCAGCTCTGCAGAGAAGGCCCTGGGCGTCATGGTGGATGACAAGTTGACCATGAGGCAGCACTGTGCCCTCGTGGCCAAGAAGACCAATGGGATGCTGGGGTGCATTAGGAAGAGCGTCTGCAGCAGGTCGAGGGAGGTGATCCTGCCCCTCTACTCAGCCCTGGTGAGGCCACACCTGGAATACTGTGTGCAGTTCTGGGCTCCTCAGTACAAGAGGGATGTGGAACTACTGGAGAGAGTCCAGAGCAGGACTACAAGGATGATCAGGGTCCTGGAACATCTGCCCTATGAGGAAAGGCTGAGAGAGCTGGGCCTGTTCAGCCTGAAAAAGGAAAGGCTGAGAGGAGGTCTAATCAGTTTCTATAAGTACCTTAAGGGAGGCAGTGAGGAGGATGGTGCCGTCCTCTTTTCACTGGTGGCCACCGATAGAACTAGGGGTAATGGCCACAAACTGAAACACCAAAAGTTCCACAGAAACTTAAGGAAGAATTTCTTGAGAGTGAGGATGTGGAAGAATTGCTTGAAAAGGGGAAACTCAGAGAAAAACTAGGGCCTAACAGCAGTTTTGCCATTCCAGGATCTTGCTTGGGGTGATAACACAGTTGCCACTTCCAGGATGGTTGGCAGGCCCAGACTCTGCTCCTCCACGGTTCCCTCGGCAGCACAACCTGCCCTCCCCGCAGCTGCAGAGGGGAGTAACGGAGGGTGGAGCGGAGTGAAGGCGCCGCGGCCAAACTCTGTCGCACTCCCTGTGCTGGGCCGTTGATCAGCCGCACAGTGGCTGCCCAATGGGAGATGTACGATAACATGTCCGGTGCTGAGCCAGCAAGGGTGGCAAATCAATCCTTTGGGATGAACTCTGCTTGAACTTTGCTCGTTATAAGCTCATTATAATGCCAAAACACACCTCCATCCCAAAAGTCACCCGCCTTCGAGGTACGACCGCTCCTCACTGAGCCTGCGCTCTAGATTTTCTATTGACTGCACCTTTAAATGAAAGCGAGAGACTTTTGCACCAATCAATAACAATAGTAAGTATGACTAGAGTCACTCAAATGCCACCTGAATGTAAAGAAAAGTATAAAAGGTGAACTAAGGATGAGGAAGGAAGATTCCATCGTAATTCTTGGGTGAGTTGACGGGCTGATCCCCCTTTCCTCCCCTCGGGTTGGGACGCCGCCTGAGGAGACTCGAGACGGAGAGCCCTCTCCCATCTTTGGGGTGAGTGATGATGGCACATTTGTACATCAGCACTGGCTGAAAACCCCACGCTGTAGTAGAGAATTTCCTGTACTGACACCCGACACCTGCTTTGTAAATGTTGCATTTGAATAAATCATACTGTTTGTGAACTCGACTACTTGTTTGGGGGGGCGATCAGACCTACAGTTGACAGACTGTCCGTGAATCTAATACTGCCAGAGTGGAGCTTATAAAGTTGATCACACTATTTGGGAATTCGATTTGCTACTAGGAAGGCTATCGGACCTATCGTCAACAGACCATTTGTGAATCCGATATTGTCAGAATCAGGCATATAGCTAACACGGTCTTTGATATCTCTCCCCCCTCCCCACCTTGGCTTTCAAACTGCAACAGAGGGTGACA
Organism: Nothocercus nigrocapillus; assembly: GCA_013398345.1. Lineage (NCBI taxonomy): Eukaryota > Metazoa > Chordata > Aves > Tinamiformes > Tinamidae > Nothocercus > Nothocercus nigrocapillus. Next base: position 1,849,608 of record WBNA01000091.1, read on the forward strand.
GAGCCCTGGCACAGGCTGCCCAGAGAGGTTGTGGAATCTCCTTCTCTGGAGATCTTCCAAACCCCCTTGGACGCAGTCCTGAGCCACATGCTGTAGGTGACCCTGCATGTGCAGGGGGGTTGGACTAGATGATCTCTAGAGGTCCCTTCCAACCTTAAGCATTCTGTGATTCCACTCTGACGATGGTCCCTAATTCATTTTGCTGTGGAGATTAATACAGCAGGCACATGCTAGGCACATTATGAGGTTTAGCCCTTCAACATGTATTCAGATGGATCTTGATGCAGCTTGTGACTGGTCTGTGTTCTTCATTGCCCACTGTGTAAATAAAGTTAAGACCCATCTTGATATGCTCATAAAGAAGCAGTTGTTCATTTTATATATGCTAGTGGATTTTGCATGCCTGTAGGACTCTTCACAACTTCATTTTTAGGTTCTGTGCCAAGATTCTTTCCCAGCCCTGTTTTGGGGTTGGTCCTTGCAGTTCCTCCCTAATCTGTCTTTTCATAACAAGGTTGTGTTACAAAACTAAATATACACATGATTTTTTAATTCGTAGTTCAACTTGGGTATGTTCATTCTGAATTTACAACTGCCCAGCTGCTCTCATCTATTTTGTTGTTTACTGAATAGGTTCGGTGTGGTGTCTAATGTATCTACATTTAGTGCTTGCCTGTGTGGGGAAGTTAGACTGTCTGAAACATTAAAGAGGAGCACTGCTTAAGCTGAAAATATTCTTGACTTGCAGTTTACTCTTTCTTCAAACACTTCATCTTGTGTTCTAGTACATTTCATTATTTGCCATCTTTCTGTCATATTTACCCCACTCTTCTGGGAAAAAAAAAAAAAAAATCAAAGATAAGTTACTACATTTCCCAGCAAAATCTCTTTCCTGTTTCATCGCTGAGCATACTCTTTTTCTCCTTTCTGCCTTCACAGGTCTCCCGTTCAACTGTTCGCTCATCCACACAGACACTGCATGCTGCTTTCAAGAAGCGTCCCAGAGTGGCAATTTTCTTCTCTCTCGTAATCTTCATTTCCCCATGTATTTTGCTTTAGCAAAATATCATTAGGAAAAAAGGTTAGGTAGAAATGGGATCTAGCCAATATTATAAAGCTCCAGAAAGGAGCTACCCCTGCCAAGGGGTAGCTGTAAAGCTTAACTCCTCAGAAGTATTCAGCTATGAGAATTTTGTTTGGGAGCACATATCTACTCAAGAGGTTATTTGTCCATTCTTGATCCTGTAAGTCATTAGAGTTGCACTGTTAAAAGGTGACGTGGGAACAATGTTGAGAAAAAGAACCCTCATTTTCCATTTACATTGCGTGCACTATTTTCTCTTGAAGTTCCTATTTTGCTTTTTTCTCCTTTCTTTAGCACCAATGAAATCATAAAGTTTCTGGTTTACTTCCAGAAAGATACATCTTAAGATGTATCTTGTAATAGCTGCACAGCTCAGTCTCTTGTTGCAATGCTAGTCCTTGAGTTGATGCTGAGGTATCAGGTTACACTCTGAGTACCATCATGCTGGGAGATGCTTGTCGGGTCAGCAATTTCTGTGTAGTCTCTGCAGCTACATTAATTTGCATGCTACACTTGTGAGGTGCATAGCTAATTAGCTCGGCTGCAGGGACACTGTGCTTTCAGGCATGTGATTCTCTCATGCAGAAGCACAGAGTGGTTGATGTTGGAAGGGACCTGTGGAGATCATCTAGCCCAACCCCCCTGCTCAAGCAGGGAGATGTAGAGCACATGGCACTTTCCTTTTCTTTCCCCTCCCCCCCCCCAAAAAAAAAAAAAAAAAAAAAAGTGTTTCTTTATTGAAGCAAAGTCTTAACTGGAAGCCCTTCAAGCAGTGCTCCATTGTGCCACCTATATATTGACCAAATAAAGAAAGATCTTGTTGCTTAATTCACGCTCTTTTACATTTTAAAAAGCTAATAAATATACTTTGTGTTTGCTGCTATACTGCACCACAGACCTGTTTAGTTTATTCCCTGCTTTTGGTCCTGGATCTCCTTCATTTTATAATCTTGACACAGATCAGAGTAATGTAGAGCTGAAGTCCTTCAAGATTTGGCATAGGATAAAACATGAGCCTATAAATGTTTTTTGCTGCTGTTATGAAATTGGAGAGTGCTTTTTAAAGATCTGTTATTCTCTGGGTTGTCAGTTTTGCTGCATCCCTTCAGTTTTTTGTGATGCAGGCAATTAATCCTGTCAGTTTAGCAGTGTTAGGAAAAAATAATGAATGCTTTGGAAACTGTGATTTGACCTCAAGCTGCAATTGAGATTTATTTTATTTTATTCTTTTTTCAAAGTGTAGTCACTAAGCTTGGCTGCACTTTTTTTTTTTTTTCATACATTTTATTTCAATTGAAGAATAAATATCTAGCATATGTCATATGTCATGAGGTTTGATCAATATGTAGCATGAATGAAGCTTTGCAAAGAATTTTTTTTTTTTTTTTTTTTTTAGATATCTGCGCTGAAATCTCTTGCAATATGTTTAATACTGATGTTTAGGATTGGACCCTAGAGTCTTAGTGTTTTTGTTGCTTTAACATTAGAACAGAAAAATGACTTTATTTTTGAAGGCCAGGCAGTTTTCAAGTAATATTTATGTAGCTTTGCATCAGGATGCATAGTAGATACTGTAGAAGAGTTTGTGTGATGACATATGGTGCAATATATCTAACTACTGCACTTGCATATGAACTGACTGATTTTTTTTTCCTTATGTAATAAGCTGTGACCGCCTATCCTGTTTTTATAAGCACTTTTCGGCTTCTGCTATGTAGTTGATGAGATTAACCTTAATCAAGAGGTTCAGAATGCTTTCAGTGGTGGATGTAGGTAGCCTTTTTTGTCTGAACTGAACTAAAGTGCCTAAGCGTGTTCATGCAGTCAGATGTTGCATTGCAATTGGGTGGTGGTAATTAGCTATCAAGGTAAGAGAGCTGCAGTCAGCCATAACTGACCTGTGAACCCGATCTACTTTCCAGCAGCTGACAAAACCAATATATTCTTCTTTGACGCACAAATTATTTATTTGATACTAATAAATACTCCTGGGTCCTTTTTTGTTGTTGCTGTTGTTGCTCTTTGGCATGCAATACATGTGATTAAAAATGATCAAAGGAAAATGTCAAAACTCATTAGAAATTACTTGCAGTTCACCATTTCATCAACCCACGGACTCAAGTACCTATGTTTGAGGCAGACCCCATGGCAATTTGCACTGCTGTCATGCTTTTCACTTTAAATACTTTCTTGAAGCTAAAACCAAATTCTGACTCTTTTTTTTTTTTTTTTTTCCCCCTGGATTCACATGAGTTAAAGTTCAGTGTAACAAGAATGCAAAAATTTCTCAGAAGGTGACTCTCAAGCAAGTGGTATAATATATATAGTATTCTAATTCATAGTGCATATTGGAGTGATTAGGAAAAGGTAGGTAGAGAGGGACAGAATAACCTTGTGGGGATGATTATGGGGTAAGATTTCTATAGTTATGTGATCTTTAAATGCTTATTCAAATTAGAGAAGATCCTGAGTTTTAAAATTTTATCTTTTCAACATAGTGTTATTTGGCTGACATCATGATTAGTTTTACTCCAGTGCCAAGTCTGAACTTTCACTTGCTTGAAAAAGAAAAAAATATTAGCTAAGTTGCAGGGTTTTAGAAAATGATGGCTTGGGAAGAAATCCCTCAAAGCTTATAGCAACAGCATGGCATAACATTAGTCAAAGGAAATGGTACTAATAAAAGCAGATTTTCCTGTATTGCTAAATTATTAGTTTTAAAATTGTTATTTCTCATTTTTTTTTCTTCACACACAGAGAGAATTTGGGGTTGGGAGATGGTAAGTTAAGAACAGGTTAAATTAAGAGAGGGAAGATATAGCATTTGCTTATGTGCTGATAACTGATAGGATTAATCAGTGATCATACCCATGGAAATTACTGTGAAAGAGAATCGCTGTCATCTTCACCTCAGTTAATGGGACTTCTTAGACTTGCGTGTTCTATGCCATGAGAGAGGTGGTTTTGCTGAGTGAGGTAAATTTGGGATGAAAAGCTAAAGATATACTGGAAGTTATACTTTGGTTTGCAAGTGACTGTCAGCTGCTCTGTTCTTCCATACAGTCACTGAGCAACAGAGGAGAATCGCTGTGTTAGTGCTGGAAACAACTGCTAACCCTGCTAATGTCAGGCTGTTACCGCAGTGTAGAAAAACAGTAATTTAAAATAATTGACTTTTTTTCGTAAGGTGGATTGAATTTCTACTACTCTTCTGGTTGCTTACCTACTTTAGGCATAAGACTTATTTTTTTTTGTGAAGAAGCTTTACACTCCCCATCTCAAACTCGCAGACACATACACACTTCAACAAGATTTGAAAATTGCTGGTTCCTCATATCAAGCCAACGAAGCTGCGGCACTTTAATTTGTAACTTGCTATTCTTTTCATAGCAGAGACAGCATTTCAGGTGAAAGAGAGCTATGTATTGATTTTCCTTTTTTGGCTTACTACTAAAATGAACTGTCAGTCTTTAGAATAGGAACCCTATTTGCAGGACTGTTTTGGGAAGTATACAGCACTGCACCAAAGATCAGTACACAGCGCAATAGTCCTGCCCTCAGAGAGGGTGAAAACTTCTCTAATACAGTAGGCTTAATATCTGACTTGAAAAATTCTAGATAAAATTGTGCTTGGTATTCAGGAAGTCCTTTATGTAATCTCCCCTTCAAAAGTAATAATAAAGCGGAAACAAGAAATCTAACTCTATTCCTCC
>WBNA01000091.1:1854419-1872842 GCA_013398345.1 Nothocercus nigrocapillus
AAACACAATCCTGAGAAGAATTTATTTGGGTAATGCATACCAATAAAACAATCTTCTTGATATATATTTTTCAAGAAAATTCAACTTTTCTGTATTTTTAGATTTGCTAACACCTTAGAATATAAGCAAGTCTAAAAAGGTTTATATATCTTGCAAAACAAAGCAAAACAAACAAACAAAAAAACCCTTGAGTTCTAACTAGTTCTAACTCTGTGTTTGCACTGGGAAAAAATAGTTTTCTGACAAAAACTTCTGTGTTTGGGTCTGTCTCAAAGAAGTGGTCCTAGTTCTGTAGTGTGAAAGAATGGAATTACTGCAGTTTTATGACTTTGTAACTAAAATCTAAACTTAACTGTTACAGAAATGGAGCATAATAAAACTATATAAACCAAAGGAAATTTTGGCAAAGGTATTTAGTCAATGAAACCACTCCATTTCTGTAGTTCTAATCCAGGTCAGTATTGTTAGAATCACACTGTTAGAGCAGAAATATACTGGTAACTTTTTTTTTTTTTTTTTTTCCCATTCTCTTCTTTACAGTAGCATTTTTAAAACCAATTCCCAGATCATAGATCATTTAAAAATACATATTTCTGTTTCATACCTTCTCAAAAACTGTAGTTTTTCTCTGATTAACAGTGTGTGCAAGAGTAAAAATTGCTTGAATTATAAATGCTTTTTTCCTCTCAAAGAATGCTTAAAAAATGCTCAAGCTTCTTACAATGAATAATCCATATTCCAGTAACTCACAAATATGAACTGAATCAAAGGTGAATGTAATGCATAAATATAAATTAGCTTTGGGATCTTTTATGCCCTGTGGAATAATTGTGGGAGGAGTGAAGAAGGCAAAGAGATCATTTATTAAAAATGAGTGTTTTGGTAATTACTTTAAGCCAAAGCAAAACTAGGAAAATGTGTATTTCTTCAATATAGTTCATATAATAAACAGATTTTTTTTTTTATATATATCTATAATGAAACACTTTCTAAGTGAGCTAAGGCATTATGCTTATTTGAGTAATCTTGTCTTGGGAAACTTTTAAAGAAACTTTTGTAATTTCAACCCTTTGATCTAGTTTTGAAAAACACTTGCATGCTGTTACCTACTGACCCATTTTGACTGCTTCATCACAGTGTTTATGGAGCTCACCCCTTATGAAGGAGTACTGAAGGAAGTCTTTTCTTTAGGTGGAGAGAAAACTTGAGTTTAAAAGTCCTCCCTTTCTCAGATGACTTTCTGTGGATATTCTAGTGTTATTCTTGTTGAAATTTCATGTTGAAATTGCTTCCCCAACTCCCTGCATCCCCACTGGGATAGTGCAAAGAACCTCTGCCTCTTTCCTTCTGGGCCAGTGAATACTGTTGAGCATCATTTATGACATTATGGAAGTTAAATGGATTAAGTAGAACAGAGATTTAGCACCATAATGTGTGTTACAGAAGTGCAACCATTACCACAGCTGAAGACTGTAAGTTGTCATCATTGCGAATTAGAAGTCTGTAAATTGGCCTGTTTAGCCTGGAAAAGAGAAGATTGAGAGGAGATCTGTTCAATATGTTTAAGTACTTGAGTGGTGAGTGTAGGGAGGATGGGGCCAAACTCTTCTCAGTAGTGGCCAGTGATAGGACAAGGGGTTATAGATACAAGTTGCAACTTGAACTTATTTACTGTTAAGAGTGACAGAGCCCTGAAACAGGCTGCCCAGAGAGGTTGTGGAGTCTCCTTCTCTGGAGATCTCCAAAACCCTCCTGGATACGACCTTGTGCCACGTGCTCTAGGTGACCCTGCTTGAGCAGGCGGTTTGGACTAGATGATCTCCAGAGGTCCCTTCCAACCTTAACTGTTCTGTGATTCAGTGATTCTGTGATTTCCTAATGTAAAAGTCCTGTGGCCTCTGCTGTTCTCAGATGGATCTTGAGGAGATGGCTAATGACCTTGCAAGTCTGCTTGTCTAAACAGCAAGCAACTGTGATCTGTGTAGTAGTGGGCTTAAGTCAATGATCATGAAAGTTTCCTTTCATGGGGACATCAAAGTAAGCAAAATACTGACATGCTGGTTGCCAGCAATCACCGGTGGTTGTCCAGTTACTAAAAATCTAAAATCTCGGAGTTCTGATATAGTTCTTTTTCTTATAAAAAATTTTATTGATAGTAGTATGTGTTTGTTAATCATTTGTAGAGTCTGTGTGGTTTTCATAGTATTTGTTCAATGCACTTATTACAATGTATGTGAAATGTTAAAAAAAAAATATGGAGATTAGTTAATCAATAGTTAAACAATTAAATTAGTTAATAAATAACCTGTTTTAACCACATCTGACCTCAGCTTATATGAGTTTGCCCGTAAGGGTATTGTTGACTTTCTGTAAACATGATAGGATCTATCAGATGGGTTGCATTTTCTCTTTGTCAGATGACAGAATCACATCATAGGCTATTAACTTAGGCAAAATATATTAATTCTAGTTGTCTTCTTTATATTTTTTTTTCTCATCTTTCCCTAGACTGTACAGACCTAATTTCTGAGGGAGAAGGTCTTGGCCCAATTGAAAGTTATCATTCTTCTTGCCAGCAGCCTTAGGAAAAGATTTCCAAGTGAGTGAGTCAAAGAAGGAAATATTTTGAAGTTAAGCATTTGAGAATGTTATGATAGATATTATGTATGTGGATTAAATATTTTAATCTTTGCAACTATTTCAATAAGATATTTCAGACTGTTTTGATTTAGCTAAATGCTTTACCATTATTTTTGAATTGATTAGTGTTATGCTAATGAGAAATAAGCTACATGCTGAATAGCCAAATGGTAAGGGAAGGATAAGGAATTATGCAGAGTAAATGGGTGGGAGGTGAATAATGCATTAGGTACAGTGAGAACTATCTGAGAGACAAGGAAATTCTAATGTTTGGTTTTAGTAGTGTTTGATTAGCAGATGGAATAGATGGCTACTGCAGACTAGGGTGTGTTAGTGCAGGAGAGTCTGAGCTCTCACAAACATTTCAGGAGATGCATCTGCAAACTTTGTGGGACACATTGAGGGACCTGGCAAAAGTCGAGGCACAAAAACTTGGGGGTGGTGATGGCATTCTGTTGAAAATGAGTTGTGTGAGATGTGAAGTGGAAATGGCTGGAGGAAACCTGAAGTGTTGGGAAAGTAATATAAAATGGCTGTAGGAGGTGCCAGGAGAAGAACATTTGTACCTGGACAAATACATGCTGTTGTTAGGAGGATGCAGACAAGAAGCTAGGCAGTTTGCTGTGCAGAGAAATCTGGACCTGTTCCAATTGCTTCTCAATTTCTGTCCCAGCTATCTACATGTACACCCACTTCTCCTAGCTTGTTTTTGTTTGTCAAAAGCAAAAGGGAAGCAGTAACAGTGGAGTACTTTGGCGTTGGAAAGCTAGCAGTGAAACTGTAGGTCAGTAAGATGCATGTTACTTCAAACTAGATGTCATAAAGGTATAAAATCTTACTTGTGGAAATAACCCGTGATGTATCCAGAAGCTGGAAAGTTAACCTTTATTTTCTTGTTTTGTAAATGGGTTTGTAACTCTTATGCTGTTAGTTTGAAGTAGTTTAGAAAACATCGCTATTGTGATAGAGAGGAAAAATGGCATTTATTAATCTTCTGTGTCCATCCGTTACATACGCAAAACATAGCAAATGCCTTAATTCCAGATGCTTTAGAATGTGTGTGTGTGTGCATGCAAGAAAATGTTGGGGGATCTCTTATTTCACAGTGGCTTTGAAATTTAAAAAAAAAAAAAAAAAAGATCTCTTTGGAATAGCAGACAGGTACCACCATTATGAAACTGAACAAACTACATTAGCAAACAATGTTTGTGGTAGCTTATAAACAAAGTATAAAAAAATGGATAAACTGCTAATATAAAGAAATCCCCAGAGGGCGTCCTACCCCTCAGTCTGTCTAAAGAACAAAATGTTAATGTTTTATAAAGAGCAGTACCTGCAATGCCTGCCTGCAAGAGAGCCCATAGATACATATCCACAGATCAAATGCTGATAACTATATATTTTCTTTAGGAGTGAGAACATATTATGCTCAGGCTGGCCCAAGTCACTAGGCCACCTACTCCTAGCAAGTCATGATCATACACTAAAAAGTTCTTTTCCCTACTCTTACAAATTGGTGATTTGTCACACCTTAGCTTAATGGTATGATTCATAAACTATCCTTGGGAAAAGATATTATATAAAGCTGTTAAATACATATTGACATGTTTTTTCAGGCAAATTAACCTTATGTGCATAGTTGTCAGAATTATGTTTCTATTCAGCCTTACTTCCCTTCACTGTTGTTCAAATTATTAACTAGTAATTTGTCAGGATATAGTCCTGAAGTTGCTATACGGCAACAACTTTACAAATTTTGGTATATTGTTATAACAGAATATTATAACAGAGAATGTTATAACAGAGAACAGAAAAGCATTTTTATGACATTAAGGATATGTTAGGAGAAATCTCTATTTTTGCTCTGAAGAGTAATCTGCCAGATTTTTCCAGAGGTGTAAATCAGTGCAACTTTAAACAGACTCTTTTAATCTACCAGGAAGCACTAGCAGAAAATCTGTCCCACTGTACAAATAATATGTAGATTTCTAAGTAGAGAAAGATAGATTATATATGGTGGAAGGAACACCAGCTATATGCCCTACTATCTTTTTTAGAAATGTTGGGCAAAGAAACAACAAAATATAGCTCCTCAACAATCCAGATATTTATAGAGATTACATACCGGGGCAGGATAGTTTCCATTTTTGTTATATTGGGCTGAATTTTTCAGCAAATACCTAATAATACTGTTAACCTAAAACTAGTTTGTAGTTGATAAAGTTGTCAAGTCTTTTTATTCTTTTTACTTTTTGTGTCTGAGCTAGATGTCCATACTTGTTTGTGTATCTTCTGCTTCTTTTTATCTTTCATTTATCTCAACAAAACTCTCTCAGGGAAAAATGAGCATTGTTTCATGGTAGAATCGTTGGTAGAATGCAGACTGAATAATTTTGTATAAATTAGTTATCTGTAAAAGTGTGAAAAGACTGAATCTCTCCTTTTTTAAAAACTTTGAGTCTCTACTGAAATCTTTAGCATCATTGCTCATTTTTAGCACAAAACTGGCAGAATTATTGATCATTGGATTGAAAAAATAACATGGATTACTCACCCACTACCAAAATATAAGCATACTAATTTTCAAGATTTCGTATTTTGAAGCAATCTTGGACTAATTTGCCATTGTTATAGCAGAGGTGATTCATAAACATGCATCACTTAATAAAAGCAACAGCTTTTCTGGCTTTATTGGAACTCTGGTGACTAAATGCGACTTTCTGTAAGGAAGTTATTTGCTCTGAACTCCTTCTGTTTAGCCAGAGTCCCACTCATGATTTTCCTTCTCTTAAAGTGGTCATTTCAAGTGGACTACATGAGCCATTACTTAAACAGGCCTGTTTCTCCCTTTGCTTTTTAAGCTAGCTCCGCTATAGACATTTACCTGAAGTGTTTAAATAAAGCTTAGTTTTGTGGGCTCTCTGTCAGTTGGTTAAGATGTAAAAAATTCTTATATGCATGTATGTCTGTCCTTTCTAAACAGAGGGACTTTTGATCACTGGTTTTGTGAATGAGGTCAGACACTGAAGTTCTAGATGGATGAAGTTAGATAGAAGTCATCTTCCATGCACTTAGGAGGAAAGCTTTGGTCTGTGCCAAGATGAACTTCATGCCACTGCCACAGGCTCTTTTTCCTTTCGCTCTTTTTTAAATTAATGAAGTACAACTGTAGGCTTTGTGTACAATAATTCCATGAAAAGATATTTTCAGATATCCCTTATTTTTTGCCTTCATTTCACATTCTACCATTTTGAGGGGGAAGTGGCATTGAATTGAAGCAGATAGGAAGATTCCCATTGAGTTTGAAATTTGGATCAGGTAGCTTTTAAGTAAATATAAATGCAGATTTCCAGATGCTGTTTCCATGTAACAGGAGTTATAGGTACTATAGTTAGGTTTACCTAGAGCAGGAGTTCCAGATACATTTACCTCTGATAAAGACGTATTATCAAAAATACAATTTATTTTTTGTTGGTGGTTCCTGAAGGAATGTTGGCTGCACATCACTGATCCTTTTCAAGTCAAGAAATTTCAATGAAGTTTCATCTGAAATGGCGTAGTCTTCTGTAGAGCTATTACATGTCAAGTGACTGTCTTGCAAGGCTGTAATACTATGTTTAAGAATATAAACTCAGAAATACTTCGGTGTATGTTTAGGTTCTGACTTAATCATAGTTGCAGTGAAACTTGCATAACAATATCAATAAAAATAGAGATTTTTGTTAGTGTAAGTGGGATCTGGGCCGCAGTGAGCACTCTACATGAGTGAATGCGTAGTGGAACCATTCCAGCTTACTGTGTGGGTACTGTTTGTTAGGCTTAGTTTAAATGTTGGTGGCAAGTCTGCCAACTTCTGAAGCTGTAAGATTGTTTTCTTCTGACCAATTAACTGTGAGTTAAACACGGGTTTAACTCACTGAGAAAGACTTTATTTCTGAATGTGACACGTGAAATGTACAGGCCAGTAGAGGGAGAGACTGAAGAGCCACACTGCTGAATAACACTCTTTCTAATTAGTCTTTCTAATTGCACCGTGAGCAGTATTCTGAGCTGATGAAAGGTTTCTTCATCTCTGGTAAAATCAACTTGGGAAAAAAAAAAAGCTTGCCTTTTCTGCACTTTTTAGGTGCCTAAAGAAAAGGTTCTTTTTGCCTAGTGACTTATGATTTCAGGCAGAAGGTAGCTGCTTTTAAGGGATTCTCTAGCTCTTACCTGCCTTATTTTATCAATTATTTTTTTATTAAATTACCTACGATTTTGAGTGGAACAAATTGCTTACAGAAGAGAAAGAATATGTTTAAGGATTTTGTTGTTGGGGTGGTGGTGGGGTGGCATTTGTTTGTTTGTTTTTTGAGATCCAGTGAAAGCATCTTTTTGTTCAATTTTTTATGAAATGAACTGAACTCCTGAACCTACTTAGCTTTGTTTCTTTTCTACTCTTCCCCAAAGCTTTCTTTCTCAGCCATGGCTTGGGGTAACCCTCGCAGGCTTCGTGCTTATGTCTCCAGCTTTTTCATCTGTTCCAATTTTTTGCAAGCATACCTCCACCCAGCAGCAATATTAAGACTCTGCATTCACACTGATGGACAATTTCTATCACTGCCAGCTTAACTCCATTCTTGAGTGATGTTCCATGTGCCTTGTATTTTTTTATGATGCCTATTTTTATCTGTATATAAATAATGTCTCTCCCTGCATGAAAAACATACTTATAACTAGTTAGACTCATCTCAACTTGCATACCATTCATAATTTTGAAAGTTTGGATTTGACTTAACTTTTCCTTTCATTTATCATTATTTCAGCTAAGTATCATTTTTTTTTTTTCATCTTAAAAAAAAATACATGGTGCTTGTCCTTCTTATGACTTAGACGAATATTTATTAGCCTTGTTAGCCCTCTGTTTTAGTGGAGATGCCCTGAGATACTATCCTTGTCTGCATCTGTTGAAATAAAAAAACAAAACCATTGGACAGTTGGAAACAAGAGACCCTGGAAGCTCCCTACCTGCCTGATCTGAAAGTGCTATTCACAGTGTCACCAGTAATATTGTTAAGGATTGCAAAATATCATTTCCAATGTGAAATCTGGAACACCTTGTGTCCCCTGAGATGAACCTACACAACTATGCCAGATGTTCCCCAGCTGCAGAACATGATTTTGACATGTATTTGTTAAAAGAAAGAAGGATCATTTTTTCTACCCTGATATTAATAAACATGAAGTGCTGAAGAAGTTTGCAAGAGAAACATGAAAATGCTGCCCCTTATGATCTGTTTCTGTTGAAGATTTTTTATGAATCAATGTCATTAAAAATGATCATTCAGAAATTAATATTTTCTATTAGCATAATACATTAATGAAAACTCGGTCTTCATTTGTAAGGGTTAAAGTAAGTAAAAAACTTAGCAAAACTAAGTAAAAGAAGTAAAAAGTTTCAGAGTGCATTAATAACCACTTTCCTTTAATTACCAGTGGAGAATGGCTTGCAAGCACCCTTTTCACTTTTGCAAGTTGTCTCTGGGCCCTGTCAGTCCTTTGCTTCAGGGTGTTTCTGCATGACCCTGAGCTGAAAGCTGCTGTGACAAATGAACATACCTTACCACTGAAGAAGAAACCAGAAGTTTTGGAAAAAAGTTTCTTCCTGCAAGGCTGGGGATACTTCACATATGACTTGCATAGTGCATCTGGTGGCTCAAACTGGACAAATGAATCTTTTTCACCATTTATTTAGCCATAACTAATAGATATATGAGTTTTCTCTCTTTCTTTTATACATATATATATATAAAGTTTTCCAAACTGTGCTGTTTTTCCTAGTTTATGAACTTCTTTTGTAGCCAGCATTAACTTTATGTAATACAAAATCATTATAAAAAATTCAACAGCCTGGAGCCAAGTCCTGGTGCTCTTAGAGCATGGGTGTATGATGGAATATGATTGAATTCAGCATTGTAATGGGTTGCATCTCTTAAGATGCAATAGATGGCCATATAAATGCCGTGAAATAGCTATAAGGTAATATAAGTCTGTAAACTTGTAAGGTGGACTGCATTAAATTATGCCTCTAGTATTGAATTTTAAGCTAACATGTTTTTCCTTTACAAATGTATGGTCAAAGATAACTAAGGTGCCTTAAATTTTTGATAGTAATTTACTAAGCTGCTGTAGCTTGACTGCATTTCATCATATGTAATAGCCTTTCTCATACTGAAAGGTGCAAGTTTCAACATTATTGCTAAAGAGGAAAGTGTTCACCACAAACCCAAATGTGAAGGGTCTGTATGAGTCCAAGTTCCTTCTATTCTGCCTCAAGGTTAAGAAAATATCCATTTCCGAAAATTTTGTCATTTTAGAATTTTTTTTTCCCTCTCGCCTCTTTTTGAATGATTGCATTCAGAGAATTTTATTCTTATCCACTGTTCACTTCAGTGACAGTTAGTGACTAATAAACTAAACTGGTGTAGTAATATGTAATAAAGAACAGTTGGAAGAGATTATCTTCAGCATACCACTAAATGCAAAGGAATCCAATGTCATTATTTTTATTGAGCCACGTTTGCTTCCAGTTTGCAACTTTATCATATGTGCTGTATTTCATATATTTTATAAAGTGAGGTAAATATTATATATTATAGTGACTGAAGAAGATGTTTTTTTCCCTTCATGTTTCCTATGTTTCAATGGCACCTGCTTTCAGATTGCTCTAAAGCCTATCCTAAAGAGTGGAAAAGAAAATGGAGTCTGTGAACACTTAGAGATGATGGCTCTGTTAACCATGTGCCCCATCTGATGCCCACCCTTAGCTCAGCAGGACTTAGAATAAGTAAGCAGGAGTTAGTCCAATTCGTGGTATTTATCTTTAAAAAATGTGTTCTTTCAAAACATATCCTAAACTCACATGTTTATTTGAATTAATCTTTTAATTATGTCAATTCCCAGAAATGTTTTTCTGTCAAGTTTGAATGTAAAGTTTTCTTTTTTCCTTATCTGCACTGTTTAAAAGTCACAACAACAACAAAACCTTCAGCACAAAAAAAACAAAATGAATTCCAAAATGTAAATCTGATTTACATTTCATTATTCAGAGAATCATAAAATCAGAACTTCTGCACTAGGTCTGACTGAAGATACATTTAGTCTGAAACACTGAATGACTGAATGCAGCAGTGTAACTCGCAGAGGTATGTGAATCCCTGTTACACGTGCATCCTATGGGATGCTTTGCAAGGTTCTGGCAAACGGTGATTTGAATTGCAGTTTTCCTATGCTGTGATACTTAACACTTGCAGTGGATCTGTGCTTCTGTGTTCGACTGTTAGCCTTTCATCTGTTTATAGAGTCCTCACTATCTTCTGCAACAGTTGGTTAAAAAGGTGTTGTGTGATGTACCAGCTTCTTAAGGATTTATACAAGGTCATATAAATGTTTCTGTTTGTTTGCAAACCCTCTATTCAGTAGTGTCTGACTTTTGTAAAATCAGTGATGCAAAATGGCACTGTTAATTAAACTGGCATTTCAGGGAAATTGTCGCTGTGACTCCATGATCTTCTTCCTGAGTGGCAGAACTGCGCATATGTGGTTAGTGCTGTTTCCCCCCATGTTTTTGTGTATATAAAAAAATGAATTTCTTTTGTCATTTTATTGTCCAGTCCAGATTTCCTGCAGCACTTCAGAGTGAAATTTGCTTTTGTATGTTTGGAAGTATTCTGTGTCAACTGCAGGCTTTGTCACCTTTTTCTAGATAGTTTATGAATATTTTGAACAGCATGAATATTTTTGGACCCTCCTGATAATGACCATCTATTGCAGAAGCCGATTGTTTATTACTTTTTTTCCATCTTTTGACCAGTGTCCAGTAACCATTTTTTTAAGGCCCTGCCTTCAGCAAGGTTTGGACTGGAAAGTCTCCCAAGGCCTTTTCCAAAGTAAATTGTCTCAATAAAGAGAAGTTGTAGCAGTGGAAATGTATTTGGGCTCTTCTGTAGCAATTTTAATAGAAATAATAGATTAAACTTTTTTGGTTTGGTTTGGTTTTGTTTCCTTTTGATCTCCTTTTGATCTCTAGCACGTACCCTGATTCTGTGGCACAATTTCTCCTTCTGATGTTAACACAAAAATGTTTAGATCTCTGGCAAGTTACTTCACAACATCCCTGTGATATTCCTGTGTGTTATGTTTTTATTTTTATCTAACATTTTAGCTTGACAAAGTCTCATCTCTTTTTCTATTTTCTGTAATTGCACATGATTTCCCCTTTCAGAAAGCTTTTTCAACTCATCTACTGTATTTGGTTCTTTAACTGGTTGACTTTTTTGAGAGGAAGGAGAACACTTTTTTTTAAAGACAGTCTGTATTTATTCTGAGCCTTCTGTACAAGTTTTCCAAACACCAGAGTCTAAGTAGTGTTTTTATTTTCTCCTTTGGGATTTTGGAAAGCAGAGTAAGAAATGATGCCCTAATACTTTTCATTATGATTCTTTCTCAACTTAAACTTCTAATGCTGTCTCTACCTTGTTAGCTGTCATCAATTAAAAGTGCCTAAGGATAGGTGAACCAACGAGAACAGTCCAGCACTAATTTTCTGACACTTCTTATGCTTAGGCCATCATTTTTTTTTTTATTTATTCTTACATGTCACACTATTAGATACCCTTTTTTTTTTAGCATAAGCTTAGAAATCATAAAATGAGAAGAAAATTATACCATCGTCAGTCTGGAATTTTAGTTTCTCCTGTACTTTCAGGATGCTGCATTTTTAGGCCTAACAGAATATATCATAAATATGTACAAGTGTGCTCTCTGTAAATTATTCTACGCACTTAAAATTCTGTAGTGCTAAAGTGGATACAGGGGAAAGGTCCCAAAGGATCACAGATTCATTGGCAGTGAAAAATGTAAGAGGGTTTAAAAAAATGTACATCTGCTTTTGTTAACTAAGTGTCAAACACAAATATAAGCTTTAATGTATTTTATTGAATTTGTGTTTATTTCACTGTGTTGTGAAAATCCCTTTATTTCCAGAGACATATTCTTTATAAATCAGAAATATGTGATCTGTGAAGAAGGGAAAGCTGCAGGGGAAAAGATGACCTGACCTGCTCTTGGACTTACCAGTTGATTCTTTGCACATGATTAAACATTTGGGGGTGCCTCAGCAGTTGTATAAGGATTGTTGCCCAGTATTGGGAAAACAAACAAAAAAAAGTGCAGGCTCTCTCATTCATGACCAAACTCACCAGCCGTTTTAGGATATGCTTTACTTAAGTATTTCCTACAGGCTATGTATAGACTAGGCTAGAGACACAGGAAAGAAATTCAGTGTATACAAAATCAGTTTGAAACTTATCCATGTTGTCTATCTTGTGCTGCAGATCTGTGGGCTCCATGGAGCCCATCCAAATAGTTTCAGAATCAGAGAGTGGAAGAACATTACATGCAGCACTCGCCTGTTTGCAAGGGATCCTCTCCCTTCCTACATAGACTAGGATATCCCTGGATGAACAGTCTGTCCTGCTGTGGCAGCTGAGACGGTATAGGGATAAAGAATGAGATGCCTTCAAAAGATTTGTGCTACTTTAAGAGATACTTTACCTAAAATGTTTTAAGAATGAACACAGAACCTTCAAAGAAGTTCTAGTCATCTTCCAGCTGGGTCTTACTAACAAGGTAAATAAGATGCCTTCAAGAGTGGCATGTACTTTGCATTCAGGCAAAGTGGTAGTGACTACAATATCCTCCCTGTTAAAGCTATGACAGTATTTGACCCTGCTCACCATGACCAGCCCAGTTTCCACAGAGGAGGTTGAAAATTAAGAAAATGTCCTTTTATAAACACTAATTTCTCTCATAAGACAGAAATTTAAATCGAAGAGTCTGATTTTTTTGCCTCATTACTCCAGTCGCACTCTGGGTTAGATTTTTTTGAGTTCTGAAGACCTATTTCTGATTCACATACCACATATGTCTGAGGAAAAGCTAGGCCCAGAGATTGTCCTTTTCCAATGTCAGATAACATTTCAGCACTGCCACCAACTAATAATATGCACTCACAAAAAGGCCCAGGCTGTTGGAATAATAGATAAATTGCAGCCACAGTTGTCCAAGTAGCAAAATATCTAAATTTCCTGTAGGAAACTGTGAATACCTTGGGACCTCTAAGTACGGAGTTAACTGCCTGGTTTCAATAAATATGGAAAGAAAACTTCTTAAAAGTTTTTAGTATGTCATTAGTGTAGGATGTATTGAAGCATTTTTTCCTTCTACTTTCTCCAAAGCATACCTATTGAAGGCCAGAATAATCTAGAGGTCTGCTGCCCCAGTGTGTAGGTAGAGTTCAGAATGCAAAAGCTCTCTTAATTTCACAATGGAAATGGAAAATAGAATTTCTGATGATTTTTCTATCATGACATTTTCTTTAGGACAATGTATAAAGGTGAAAATATTATTTCAGCAGCTTTTCTCTTTTTTTTCCTACTTTTTAAATAGCCATGAAAAGGAATAATGACAGCTTCTACTCTCAAGGTGAATTGCATATAATCTTTTTGTTTTGTATTATAGCTGAGATAGGTCTCTTCATTATTTTAGTTTTCCTCAGGGTTCCTGAATTGAAGTTTAGCATCATCAAAAGAACAGCAAAAAGAGGGGGAAAATGCAAAAAGGGGATAGCTTGGTTTCAATTAGTCTAAGCAGTCAAAAGGGAAATGTTGGCTGTAATTCTGGTAGAGAGAAAAATGGGATATCAAAATATACCTGTAAATCTTCAAAACCAGGCTCTTCTGTTAAATGTTCAGCTCTTCTATGTTCAGTCTAGATCAGACATTGAAGATTGGAGAGGAAAAACTAGTTCAAAACCAATTGCTTGGTTCAAACATTTCTTTTTCACGGGAAGTAGTTTCCTTGCTGCTTTATTATTGCTGTGTACTCTTTAGAATACAAAGGAAAGATATGGGAATTAAATCCAAATGTTGTAGAGATTTCCATGCTGCAAAAGGTAATAAAGAAAGGGTCAAAAGCAGAAGACCTTTCAAAACTTTCAGGGAAAAAATAAGGCTTTCAGTGTGGTTCATTTGAAAGGAAAAAGGATCTTAAAAGAGACAAATCATCTTTCTTTTTGAATACTTGTCTCTTCTTTCATTATTTGGGAACCCGAATGTGTTTATGTCTCTATTGCTTTGTTGTGGCAAGGCAATTGTAAATGTTTTGCAAATGGGCTCAAGTTATGTGCACCTCCAACTAGTTTGTAAATAATTTTTGAAAGTGAAAATGATTAAAAACTCATCTGAGCTCATTTCAAAGTAACTTTTCAACATTTTAGAATAACTTTAAAGGAAGACAAACTTGTAATAGCAAAAAAAAGTATTTTCTTTCAAAATAATCTTGTTCCAAGTAACTTTACTATAGTTACTGATCATATTTATTAAAGATAAAGGCAAACTTTTGACAGAGTAACATATCTTCTACAGAGAGCAGCAAGCAAAGGCAACGGATACAACATAACTG
Organism: Nothocercus nigrocapillus; assembly: GCA_013398345.1. Lineage (NCBI taxonomy): Eukaryota > Metazoa > Chordata > Aves > Tinamiformes > Tinamidae > Nothocercus > Nothocercus nigrocapillus. The sequence continues at coordinate 1,868,562 of WBNA01000091.1, forward strand.
AGCTGAAGACAGAGCTGAAGATGTATTTCAGAAATATATTTTCCAATAAGCCTCTCTCTTCTCCTTCAAAAATATACTGCAGTATGATATACCGAAAAAATATTTGGCTTAAAGTTAATTTCAAGAGCATGCTTTTTTTTTTTTTTTTTTTTTTTTTTTTTTTTTTTTTTTTTTTTTTTTTTTTTTGTAGCATTATTAATTTTTATTTTCATGTAGCTCTATCAACAACAGATTATATTATCATAGCAACAGGCCTTCTGCAATGATTGCCTGAGTGAAACTGAGTGGCATCACGCTGATGTCTCTAAAACAGATGTCTCTGTGCATATGGTAGTGAGGAGGCAGCCTGCATCTCTGAGTGGGAGCTGGGTGTGTGGGGACCGTGAAGGGTTTTTTTTTCAGATTGAAGCTGTTAACCGTATGTATGAGCAGCTGCAAATTCTATTCTCTCTGTGACTTTCTATAACTAGTTTATGTAAGGAAACTGCTTCTTGCTTTATCTTAGCAGAGTCATTTTGGAGATTTGTGATAAATACTAGCCCAGATTGAACTTAAAATTACCTTTCAGGTTTTTAACAGGAAATAGTTGAGAAAACAACTGAAAAATCTTGTACTTTTGGAGGTGATATTTATTTAGTAAGATTTATTTTCTTTCCTTGTATGAAATAAAGAAGTGTAGACTTCTGCACTAACTGAGAGTGACTTTTCTTCCTCTCCACATCTTGAGTTTCCCACATTTTAAGGAAAAGAAGGGGGCAGGAAACTTGAACTGAGATTTTCATGCAGCAGTATATGGTCCTGTTGGACCAGATAAACAGATTATGGTGTTTTTGAGGCCACCTTTTGTTATTTTTTAGGTATCTTTCTCTGGTTAGATTCTGTTCTGCTGATTAATATTGCTAGGTACAGAGGATAGAGATATCGAGAGACAGGCTTATGCTCGTACTTTAAGGTTATATGGGTCTATCTTTAGATGTCAGTTTGTGTGGTTGCATCACCCATTTAGAGAACAGACATTAAATCTTTTATTTCATCTCCTCTCTTCTCCTGTCTCCTTATACAGCTGCCCATTAATCAAGAAGCAGTTCATGTAGCTCTGTTTCACTAAATGAGATTTTTCCATAATTCGACATATTGTTAGACTTCCATCTTTCTAGTTTTCCTTGGTGGTTTGAAGAGGATCTAATAAGACAGAGATTGAGGAGCTGATTTTGGCATGTGATGTAAAGATCATTAGTGTTCATATTTTGTTCTGAAATTTTTTAAAAAAATATTTTCCTGAGCACATTTTTTCAGACCCTGCTGTTGTAAAATAGCAAGCACTAATAGGAGAGATTATTCAGATTTCAGACATTGGTCCTCTGGTGTCCACATCAATGCTGGTGGACAGGCTGCTGAAGAGATAGTAATATGCCCATGAGTGTATGCAAGAAATGGTGTTGGCTTTGCTGACTTTCCTGCTCCTCCGGCCAGGTTCCTTCCTAAAGAGCTGTCCCTCAGGACCTCCTGGTAAGGTTGTGTTCACAGATGAGAGAGACAGTCTGATTTCTGAGAGACTGAGAGATTTATGAGTCTGCCATGTGCTCTAGGCGTCCCTGCTTGAGTAGGGGGGTTGGAATAGATGATCTGTAGAGGTCCCTTCCAACGTCAACCATTCTACCATTCTGTCATTCTGTGTGATTGCTCACATCGCTGCAAATAACATGTTGCTATTGTCATTTTGTAGCTTTTTTTTTTTTTTTTTTTTTTTCCTCTACAAAAACAAAACATAAAAATCCCTTCCCCTGGAGGGTGCTACATTGGGAAGGTCCAGAGAGCAAGAAGATATAAACAGAGAAAGAGCCCTCCACTGTTCCCAGTATGAGAGAGAAAAATAGTGAAAGATTTAGTTTATTTTCTCCTGTCCCACCACCTATGGAATAAGTTGACCTTTCACAATATTGACAGGACTGGAGAAAGAAGAGGTCTGCTATGACACATGCCAAAATCCTGAAGCTACAGCGGAAAAAAAGGCATCCTATGAAGGGCAACAGAGAGGACTACATTAGATGCTGTGTTCAAGCAACATGTGCAAGTCCTGACATGAAGGACGTCATAATTTTGGGGTGGAAGAACAGAGATTCAGCTAAGACTAGGTAGTTAAGTTCAGGTAGCTTCCCTTGGTTGGAGTATGCTCAAGTTCAAATTCTTGCTCTGCCTTTCTTTTCTCCTCATTCTTTCAAGAGTCATTGAAAGACATGAACCTCAGTCCTTCACACCAGGTTATCATCTCTCTCTGAAAAAGAAAAAAAAAAAATGCTTTGAAAGAAAAGGCTTATTCTAACATGAAAAGGAGAGAGGGAGGAGGAAGACATCTACCTCCTCCTCTTTCAAACCATGAAATCTCAGGTCAGATAACAGCGTCTGCAAGAATGTCAAGCACAAAGAGGATGTTCTCTCCAGGCTGAGTGAAAAGGGAGTCCCAAATGAAGACATTTCTTACCGTGAGCTGGAATGAGTGTAATGTTCGTGAAGTTATTCTGTAAAACACTGACATTGCTTCAGTGTGAGATACTGATAAGTTAAGGAACTTCAAATGGATGTTGTAAGAATGACTGGCTGAATTGGACCAAAATCTTTCACAATATCTGTAACACTGGTCAAAAATGGATGCTTAATATAAAAATAGGGCAAGTAAACAGTAATATGCCCATGGAATCATCTCCTAAGTGTTCCCACTCAAGGAATCTATAAAGGTCAGTTACAGGTTAAGGGATTTTTTAAGACAGAATATTTCTGTATTTTATAGCCTTCAAAATGTGTCTGTGTGTGCATCTGTGTTTTTGCCATTTTTTTTCCTTTTCAGACTGAATAATGTCTGATACCAAATTTGTGATAAATATTTTTAATATGAGGAAACATAGATCTTGTGTGTGTTCTTTATTATTTTTTTTTTTTTTTTTAATTGAAGCTCCTTTGGGGTTGGGAGGTGAAAGGAAATGAATTTTGCATTTGAAAATGCAGTCTGACTTCAAAGTACTTTGACATATTTCCAGTTATTTTGCTTTGAGTTGATCAAAGGGAGATGTCCTATGCTTTTGAGCTGCAATTTGACTCTGTTACTAGCTAATATGCTAGTAGTAGACTGAGTTTGCTAGTGGCATTCTCTGAAAGGATGAACTTAAAAGGTGTGGCCTGTTTTATCATAATATTTGAGGATATTCATGTTGAGAACGAATAATGGAAGATTCATTTCAGGAAATAAATCCACTTTTTTTTTTTTTTTTTTTTAATGTATTAGGATCATTTGGGTTCAAAATATCTAGAGATCTTGCACTTAGGAAGTTCTCTAATCTTTCACTTAGTGTTCTCTTAGATTTGTACCAATATGAGACTGAAAGTGGGGTACCATGAGCTATGTGGTTTTTTTTTTTTCTTTTTTTTTTTCATATACATGGTGTTGTTTTGTTTTATCATGAGTCCAGTAGGGACAGAGAAAATATTCTTTCATTGTAATTCCTCATTTTTAGGCCTTATTTTATGCCTAAATAAATCCTTTCCTCTAATGCCTAAATAAATCCTTTCCTCTAATTTCCAATCATTTTTTTCCACCCAAAAATCTGAGCTGTAATTTCATTTGTGAATTCAGTGGATTCTGTGGACTCATTTTATGAAATATTTATTTTCTCTCCCTTGAAAGCGCTCTGATATAAATTTGATGCATGTATTCATTTGGTAGTTTGGACTGTTCCTTGTATTTGCAGATATTGTTTCTTAAAGGAACTCAGTTTTACAGGTTTGCAGTTTGCATTGCTATATGTTAACCCGGGACTCAGATTAATTTAGTATGACATTCAGATAGTAGGTATAGTTGGATAAGTGTAATTAGTAGCTGTGCCTGCAATATGTGATTGTGCAAGTATGACTGATGTGTTGAAAATGCACATTTTCATCTTGGGCATCTGAACTACAGGTCTTGGGTATAAGACTTGGCATATGTGGTTTACCTATGATATATGTGGAGACAGAGATCTCAGGCTTTCTTTTTATAATTTTCCCAGTATTCCCAACTGTTGGTACTGGCTGACAAGCAATACAGTTATGTAAGTATAGGACATGAATTTGGGTTCAGAAGTGGATCAGTTATGCCAATTTTCACATAATGCCATTACATCTACTCCTTGTTATAAATCCCAAATAGTTCATTAGTAAGAGTTAAATAAATGGCTTCTCAGCATCAGATGAGTTGATGGTGGATAAAAAATCACTGCAACTGCTGATACATAACACCAAAAATCTAGT
>WBNA01000091.1:1873052-1925879 GCA_013398345.1 Nothocercus nigrocapillus
AATGATATTCCAGCACTGACTGGTGATTTGAAACAGAGACATTACAAGCAAACAGAGTATTCAAGTCTCATAATGTGTGTCTTTAAAAAAATAAAAAATAAAAAATAGTTAGTCCAGGAAAAAAAATATAAAAAATATATACTTTAAGCTTCTTTCAAAAATGAATCATCTTTCATATGCTAGGCTATATACTAAATCATAATGTCACCCATTCCACATAGCTATTATATCGAATATGACAGAGTTCATGATCTTTGTGTATAGTCTTTTCCAATTAAGTGTTCATAAAAGAAACAAATCATGACTGAAAGGTATTTTGTCACTCCCCTTGGAAAAAGTCAGATTATCATATCTAGAAATTAAAAGGAGTGTGTTGCAAGGCCACCCATTAAAAGGAAAACCTCTAGGTGCAAAGGGACTAATGAGACCCATTTACCAGCCAGTTAAAATTAAGTCCCACAATTAGGAATGAAAGCAGTCCTATTCTGTCCTTGCCATCAGCAGAACTTTCTATTCGAACCTTTCAAAAGTATTTACCATGCATGAGAGGAAATGAGGATGAGCAGAAAGATGTCTGGAGCACGTCTGTAATTGCTTAAACATTTAAGAGGGAATGAAAACTGCAATGCAAAGATAGAATTAGTGAAATTTTAAAAAGAAGCACTAGGCCCTTTTGAAAAAAAGACTTACGGACATGTCAGGGAAGAGGTAAGGATTTGGGACACCTACATCATTACAAAATCAGCTAATGGCTAGAGATGTTATAGTGAATGGAGTGGGCTGGATGTGTCTGACCCTTGAAGGGTCTGGGAGCACGGCCACCTGTTTTCTTATCTTTCCCTTTCTCCTTTTCCTCTGCAGTGATTCCAAGAATTTTAATTAATGGTGCAATGCACTTTACTCTTATGAAAGAAACAGTAATATGTTTTACTGAAATGATATTGATATTTTAGTGAGATTCTATGGCAAGGTCGCTGTTGCTTACTGCATAGAGGACAAGTTTATACAAATTTACAAGAAAGGTCCTCCTGTTGAGTCATGGGATTCAGATTGGAATCACTTTCTTTCTAAACTCCTTCTCAGAGGAGTCTGGGTGTGGCTGAATCCAGTCTTACTGCCAGATTTGTTCAGTGGTTAATGTCTAAGGGATTACGTGCACAATCCATCCTGCATACAATTTAGTAAAACTTCATGTTAGAAAGTTTAGCATGCTAGGTTCACTTCCTATGGATCTTTCTCTGGTAAGGGATCTTTCAACCTCAAGGTTGACTTTGAGAGACCTTCCTGCTCAAGGTGAAATCCTGGTGTGCAGTCCATTGCCTTGCAAGCAGAGCTCACTGGGTTCTGGGACTGTCCCCTACTTCTGGGATGGATTTATAGTCATTTTTGCAGATCAGCTTAATTTTTGCTATGCCAGCTTAGTCCTTGGCTATTGTGTTGTAATTATCTCTCTTCCATCGGAACATCCCCCTGCAGGATGCAGCCATAAGGTTAATATTCAGTGGGTAGGGAAGAGAGATTTAGGGGGGCAAGCACCACAACCTGAAACAGGGCTCTCTGTGGGAAGTCAGTCAGGTTGGGGAAGGAGCACACCCATCACAACTTGGCCGAGCTGACAGAGTCCCCACTTAGGTTTCAGCAGATGTACTTGCTGTCCTGATTTTTGAAATTTTCACGAGATTGGCCACAGGGGACAAATGTAGAGCGTTGTATCAGCATTAAAGCGGGTGAATATGGTACAGAGATTTCAGAAATCAGAAATTTGAAGTACATGAAGACAGACTAGTGAAGAGAGAAAATTCACAGGGTTACACAACAGCTTAGAAACACTTTTCTCAGACATACTTATGTTTGAAAGATTAGTGATAAAAGTAGACCAGAGTGCTCTTAGAAAATCAGAGAGAGGATGTATGGCAGCTATGTTCTCATCAGTGCCCATGAGTGTCAACACAGCAATGAAAGCACTGATTGCATGCACCATAGCAGCGTTATAGTCTTTGCTAGTGAATCTCTTCATGGCAAAGTATTACCGTTCATAAAAATATATTGACTTCACTACTTCACCTAGTTCTTCTCTTCTGTGAAGAACGTAAGGCTGGTGTTTCTAGTGGTACGCTCACTTTTATCTACACCAGCATGGTGGTAGTGCAAAAAAAGAGCAAGTATACTCCAAAAACAAAACTATCAAACAAAAGACAAACAAACAAAAAATACATTTAAGAGGAAAAAAAAAAAAAATGACAGCAAAGCCACCCAACCCTCCGCAGCAACACTGCCACTCAGAAAACTAATGGCTCCACCTGTTTAGGTATTGTATGTTGCCAAGGAGCAGAAGCAGAGTGAGGATTGCAGATGCTTCCCCATATGCTCCCAGGGCATGCCTTATGGAGGGCTGTCAGGCAAGAGAGGAAACCACTTTCTCCCTCCTACTAGGAACAGATCAGCATGCTCATGTATGGGTTCAGGTATGGAGCAAGAGAACAGAACAAGACTTTGTGCATATTTAGTCTCCCTGTTGTCAATGTGATGTTCTCTGTTATAGAAATAGCTTTGGGTTATCCATATAAGTAAAATAATTCATCCTAGTCCGAGAGGAATAACATTCTTTCCCCTCTGGGAAGTGCAACTCTTTTTTTTTTCTTACTCTCCAGTCTAAGCATTTGTTTTCTGCCTTCAGTAAAGGCTAAAGTCTAAAGAGATTTTAATTAAAAATTAAAAATTCCCACTGGGTTGATTTTTTTTTTTTTTTTTGGTGAGGTACAGTCATGAGTAGTGAGTTTGTATGGTTGCATCTCTTTGTCCATGCAGAAAAAAATGTATTTTAGTGATAATTATCATATATGAAACAATAACTCTTTTATGTTAGCTTCCCTTGTCTTTAGAGGAATTTATATGGGAATTTCTTTCAATGTTATCTTAAAAATGTTGAAAATGTTGTCAAAGAATGTATGGGTGCTTTTGATTTCAAATCAGTACAAGATATAGCATAATTGAGAATACCTGCCTGCTTCTTGAGTCCGTAAAGAAATGTTATTTCTTGCTTCTTACTTTTAGGGTGCAAATTCGGTGCCCTCTCTGGGACTGCATTTTTGCAGCCCAAAAAGATTTACTTTGAAATACTGAGGTTTTAAGAGTGTGGTTTATCAGAGGACCTGCATGTAGTGCTTTTAGGTCTAATGAACCTGTTTTAATGCATTTTTCTACAAAACGTAAAACAAAAATCACTGAACTTGTAAGCAGCAAACTGATAAAACAGGTACCAGGTACTCAAATATATTTTAGTGATTTCTGAGTTTTCTTGAGCCCTAGAGTATTTTGTTATCAGGCATGTGTAGAGTTCATAAAGGAAAAATATTCATTTATTCTTTGTAGATTAAATAATTAAGTGATAATTATTTTCTTTTCATCCTGGATTCTTAGCAGTCTTTACAAATACTAAGCAGCCTCAGTATGTAATTGCAAATTCTCTCTCCAAATCCTAATCTTGGCAAGTTGTGTGGCAAGAGACATTGCATGACTCCTTAATGAAGGAGCAAATGATCACTGTTTTAAATTTATTGCAGTTTTTAAGCAGCTAAAATGTTTATAAAGATGAAGCTCCAAAGCGATCTAATTTGTAGTGTTCTACTAAGTTTTGACTTACAAAAGAGGAATATTCACCCAAACTGAAACTCTTTTAAATTCAGGCTCCTTTTTAGCCTTGTGTTGTTGTCCATTTCTCGTAAGCAGCTAATAAAAGGCTGCTTTTATGCTGTTGTTCTTTTTTTTTTTTCATGACATAAGTTCCCAAGCTGTAACAGAGAGTATTTGTGCTTGAAGGATGGTCTGTCATTTCTTTTTTTCAGCTATTGGAAAAATATTGTTGCTCCCTGCAAATTTTGCTTTACTTGCCTTCTCAGATGAGTATCGTTGCAGTAATGTTATGGAAAGAAAATAAAAACAGTTAGCCTTGTGGGGGGGTTGGCCATATTTGGTAACTTAGTTGTCTATTTCAAAGTACTTTAAAGGCTTCTTAAATCATATTCTGCAGGATGAACTAGACCTTATCCTGTAATTTCATCAGCCATAAAGAGGAGATCGTCTTGGCAGCAAAGCAGACCTACAATTCCTTAAAAACATTTTTATAAGTCACTTTTTTTTAAAAAAAAAAAAAAGAAAGAAAAAAGAAAAATGTGTGGGGAGGAAGACCTGGTGTAAGAAAAATCAGCTTTAGCTATATACAGAATGATCAAGAGAGCCAGAACATATGTTATAGTGCCATATCTCAATTGCTTTTGCCAGTGTATCTAGTTCGCCAGCACAGACTATACAAGCAGCAAATACCCAGCTAAGAAATCTTCAAAAATAGAAATATCATTGAACTGTGAGTGTGATTATATAGCGCGATCGTCTTGATGCTTCTCTTATGTTATTCCTACGTTACATTGGTTTCAGGTGTGAACTAGTGCAGGTTTCTGATTCTTAGTGCCTGTGATGTAAAGATGGCTTGTTTAAATTCCTGTATGCAGAACCCCAGACCTTGGTGCTCAACCTTTGCTCTAGGAGTGCAATAGCCCCGTGCTGTATGGCAAGCTGAGCAGTACAAGTGCATTGTTTCCTTGGTCTCTATTTGAAGAATTGCAATTTACTGGAAAATATATTCCTAAATATTACTAAATAACCCTCTTGAGTATTTTATATCACTAGCCACAATCGAAAGGGCAGATCCTCAGCTGCTGTAAATCACCCTTGCACCATTGATTTCAGTAGAGCTATATTGATTTACTGCTGCAGAGGATCTTGTCTGAAATACTTCTGGGGTATTGTGTGCATTTCCAAAGGAATTAGAAGATTTACAGGTTATAAAATAAAGCTAAGGAACCTCAACATAACCATTCTCAATAGCCAATGTATTTCTTGGTCTTAAAGAGTATATAAACAACTAATGTCACCATACCTAAGCGGTGTAATGTTGGAGCATAAACATCTCAGTAGTTTGGAGACTGACTGTTCTGGAACACCACAATGATGTTAATAGGAAAATATTTCTTATTTTGTGTGTATTATGCCAACTTATTCAGTTGTTTTACATGTAACTTTTTTACACTTCAGAGTAAATACTTTTAATGATAATTAGCAAAGTTATTTGTGAAAAAAAAAAAAAAAACATGCTGGAAGCAGTGGGAGGAATGAAACTTCTAGTGTTGATAACTGGTTCATTAACAAATTTGAAAGGTCATTTCAAGTACCGTAATGAATTCTGCTTAAAAGCTTTTTTTGAGTGTATCCTTTTTTTCTCTTTAGATGGAAGGAAGAGTGTTAATGCATGCTGTTGGATAAATAAAGAGGTGGCAGAGGAGGAATGCGGAAGGTGGGGGAAAGGCAGTGCAACAGCCCGCTTTATCAGGACTTCAAAATGATTTAAATGAAGGGTGTAGATGAGCAGTTGTTCCGGATAGCTGTTAATGACAGCTGCCCAAAACCACCAGTAGGTGTCTTGCCAAAGTGACTTAATTTCAGGTATGCCAAATGCTTACAATTTCCACTGGCTTTGCTTGTAAAATGAATGTAGATCTGGATAGCTCTTTTATATATGCGACACGGTTAGGAAAGAAAGGCAGCGCCGATGTGAAAACTTGTATGCAAAAAAGAGTTCTACTCAGGTCTGGCCCTGCTCTTCCAGACTGCTGGTGGACTTTTTTTAGTATGATGTATATTTACTATGAAATATACAGCATCTAGGGTTATTTAATATCCCTAAATGACAAAAACCTCACTGGGTGGCAGGAGGAAAGCAAATAGCTTTCTTTCGCACCAGCTGAGGTGACACAAGAATGAAGAAATTTGAAGAAATGTATTTAAAAGAATTATTACTTGAACAAAAACGTCTTCAGAACAAGAGTTTGTTTTATGTGCTGTGTTGCATATGAGCATGTATAAACATGTATCTAAGCATATGATATTATCATGGGCAATGAGTCTCCTTGCAACTGTTACATAGGTGCCTAACAGCCTAATTTTATCTCTTTTTCTTATATTCCTAAAAAATTGGAATTGATGCAGCTTGTTTCAAAACACCAGCATAGCATGAGCACTGCTGGCTTGAAAGCCTGAAGTCTCACAATTAAGCCTTATGTTTTACTCCCTGAAATGATCTGTGCTGATGCCACTTGTTTGTTAGAATGTACCTTCCCTCCTGCTTCACTTTAACTACCCTGAATTGTCTGCTGTACATCATGAAAGATACTTGCTACCTGTTGAGAAGGAAAGCACAGAGAAAATACAGTTAGTTTGACTGTAAATATGAAAAGCAGTAAATTGCCAGGAGGTCATAGGGTAATCCGTGATAAATGCACAATAAAATAATTCTCAGAGAATTTTATAAATACCTCTGAAGAAATGAAGTAATCAAAAGGGCTAAGAAAAAGCAGACAGTCTTGCTTTCAATTTAGAGAAAAAGTAACTGTAACTTTCAAAATACTCGGATTATTGCCCCTATTGCAGCATAGTGCATCATTGTTTTGCAGGAAATGTAGGTGTTTTCTGTGATCTAAAACTCTGGGAAGCCCTGCATAAAAAGGCAGGAGTGAAAAACGCCTTAGGGTAGCAGGTTTAACATGTTACTACATCACGCAACCTTTTTGTTCCTTACCCAGAGACAAGCAGTACGTAGGAACCTCTTCGATGTCTCTAACAAGAAGTTCTTTTTNGACACATAGCTGCACAGCAGTTTTTCTGTCTCCAATTTTTTCCTTTTTCAGTGCTGCAACTGAGCTTTTTTATTATTATTACTTCAGCATGTCATGTCATTACATTGTGCAATGGTGTGATGCATGGAAATGTCAGTTGCACCTAAAATTTGAAGTTATCCCGCACACCTATTTTCAGCTGGTATCATCGCTATTTGTTCATATGGCAGATTTCCAATGAAGAATGAAGAGATGAACTTGTCTGAATACTGTTATATATTACGCACATTCTGCAAAATATACCTAGTTTGCCTTCATAAGTTTTAAATTCAGCACTTCTCAAATTAAAAATAAAAAAGCTTTATTTTTCCCTCAAGAGAAAAAAAATAAATATAAAATGTGTCTGTTTGTTTACCTAACTTATTAAAATACATTTTCTCTCTGCTCAGAATGAATGAGGGCACTTTCTGCATGGTTGAATTGTTCTATATTTCACAGCCTAGTAAACAAGGTTTTTCATTGCTCCTTAATATTTATTTCTTGGAGGTGCTTAATAAATGTAGAAGGTGACATTGCATGATTATGCCTCATCCACTTCTGTGAATGTTAGAAGTGAGATTGGAAAATTCTGGCAATTTCCTTCAACCTTTTTCCTTTTCTTTCAACCTTTTCCTTTCAATCTTTTCCTTTTTCCTTTGCCCAGGGCCAGACTGGGTGGGTGCCTACCAAGAACTGGAGTAGCCCAAACCATTTATCATTCAGGTGTTCTAAAAAAGTCAAAAATGACGTAAACCTGTGGCAGTTTTGTTAAAAGCTGTATGATGTATGAATATTTCAGCTGTACTTCCTCCTCATCTTTACAGTTTCTAAACTCATATAAGGATAGCATGACTAATAACGTTGCACCATTCCTTACAGGTTTTATTAGACTCCATGTTAAGAATATATCAGTTTTATGGATCCTACTTGATCTTGGCTTTTGAATAAACTGTAAGATTGTTTTATTCCTCTGAAAATCACTGAAGACTGTACAGCTTTCTTATTAAGATTCTTGGATGGTATAGACTGTGAGTACTGAACTAAGTAAACCCACCCCAAAATCTCTAACCACCTATCTTTCAGTGTCACCATACAGAAACAGAAGAGCGAATGGAGATTGCAACCCACCTCAAACCTCTCAAGCTTTACAAGGAAAAGCTATATACCTTTGTGGGAAACGTACATGTTTTCTGTATAACTACGCTAACCTGCTACGGGACCGAAGATCATTATTACGGACTGCTTAAGGTAAACAAACCATAACTCATGGACGGCAAGGACAGGGCAACCAGCCAGACCTATCTGGACATCCTTATCAGAGTACGGAAGAAAGAAGGCAAACAAGAACAAGTTAATTGGGAAAGACGTAATGTTGGAACAAGAACAAAGCTGTAACATGTACTTGTTAAAGCATCTTCACTGGAATATAAGTAGAGGAGAATGTGAGAATAAAGTAGCTAGCTTGCTTGCTTTGCTTTGCTTTGCTTTGCACCAAGGCTCAGTCTCTTTATTAAAGGGCGGCAGACCTTCCCTCTTCAGGCTGCATTGTCTTCTGGATCATGTGAGTGACTTGGGAACTAGGGGTAATCTTGTCCATTCTAAAAGCTTTGTTTTCACAGTTTTACTTTTCCAGAAATACCATGATCTTTTGTGGCAGTGAGGGAATTATTTTTCTTAAGTAGTAGATCATCTGGGAAATTTCTTTTCTGTGCTAGGAATTACACGGAGTAGAAACACATGCCAGAAGGTAGGAGTCATGCGTGATGCAGGGTTAAACATGCTCTCTAGCAGCGCAGTGGGATCCGTCCGCATGGACAGAAGGACACCTCACTACTTTAAAACAGCTCGTGCAGATCTGTACAACTGGCACCTTGCAGTAAGGTCCATTTGAAAATTGTATGCATGCACATGCACTTTTTGTATTGATGCCACTGAAAGATGTGTTTACATGATTTTGAAGAACATCTTAGATTCTGAAAATGAGATTTGGGGAAAGACTTTCTACACAAATATCAAGATCTCTTTTATATTGCATTATCACTTCATGTAGAATTTGCCTGAGAGTTTTTGGAAGGAGTAATCACTTTAATTAGTTTAAAAAAAAAAAAAAAAAAAAAAGTACACCCACAGATTATTCAATTTTATTCATTATTTGCTTTGCACATCACATCCATATGCAGAGATGAAGAATATAGACCATGATTATTTTAAATGTCTTTTGATGCTTATATTCCATTTAAATGATACCTTACTTCAAGGAAGAGTTTAATAAACTTATTATGGGCCAGGATGTTACTGAAAACGAACAAAGTTTTTCTGTGCTACCTAATCTTTGGAAAGAGCTGATGGCAGGCATTGAATTTCTGTTTTATTGGTGATCCTGAGTTGCCAATGTTCGGGTTTTTTTGGTGTTCGAACGAGAGATCAGGAGTCTGGAATCTGGCAGAGGGGAACAGTGGGCCTTGGTCCATCTGTCTCCTGAAGATCCTGAATACCAGATGGGTGCCTGGGTATCCAGGGAGCTGGGTAGCCTTCTCAAGCTGATCTACCAGCAAGATGGGCAGCAAAAGAACAGGCCTAAGCACCTAGCCAGCAAAATGATAAGGCATCTGGCTGGTGAGGAAATTATGGAGCCTGGCAGGAAGCTGGGAGTTGGGCATCAGGCAAGTTGGGCAGAGAGCCAGCTACTCTGTAAGCCAGCTGGCCCACATCCCTGCTCATCTGCTTGACATCTTGCCAAGTGATCACTTGTCATCCTGCTAAAAGTCATGAGGTAGTCTTTGCAGTTCATGAAAATCGGGGGGAGGAGGGAAAGATCATCTTTGGGCTGATATGTTTTATTGTTCTTGAAAGGCTAAGCAGTGTATTTTCCAGCCTTTCCTCATCACCACAAAATGTAAAGACTTGCTAACTTTTTAAGAATGAAAACTAAGACTGTACTGTAAATGCACGTCTAGGCCTTTGAGGAATCTAATGTGTTATAAGTCTTGTACATCTGGGCAACTGTGTAAAACATTTCAGACACGGGAGTTTATTTTACAGATCCAATTGCAAAATACAACCACAGACAATGGCTTAAAATGTCATGAAATATGAAAATGTCATTTTTTTTTCCCCTCTCAAGTATTTTCTGTGTGTAAACTCTGAATGGGCTGAATATAAAATTCAAAACTGAAAATTCAACATGAAAACAGAGGCTAGATATTTGATGTAATATTTTTGTATTTTTTTCTTTGAACAATTCAGATTTTTGGAAATATTTATGTAAAATCACTGGTTGGACATCATTTGTAAGCAGTAAAATCTTTTAGAAGGGTAATGGATAGAGTTGGAATAAGACATATAACCCCTTCTTGAGGTATAAAATAGAAGCAGCAACCTTCACACATAAATACAATTTCAAATCCGCTATGCAGTGTGTTTCAGGATAAGCATTAATTTGCTAGTCAGCAGTCCATATTCAGCTTCTTGAATATTTGTGGAGAGCAAACTTAAAGCTGCAAACTCAGCTGAAATGAAATCACATACACTTTATGTCTGCAAAATAGTTTTGGGTGTACTTGACAAATTCCATTTAAGAGCTCACTTAGACCATTAAATTTAAACTCAAACTCCTGCTTGCAAGCTACAATCATAGCTCTACCTAGATCATTCTGTATGCACGGGAAAGGCTTGAGTGAAGCAGATGGTGGTTTCTTTAGAGCATAAAACCCAAATCTTAGAGATCTGTGGCAAGTTTGATTAATTGCTCTGCATCCTACTCCATAACTAACACTTATGGTTTTAGAATAACTATTTCCCTTTGTTCCTGACGCAGACTGGAATATAAAGATATTTTAAATTTCTGGCTGTGTGAACAAGCACAGGTGCCAATTCAGCCCTCTGCATGCATCTCTAGCACAGGACAACCTGAAGGACAAGTAGGTGCCATGTGATGAAGACTGTAGGTTTGCTGCAGTGATAGGAAAAAGCAAAGAGTTGATGTTGTAGTGGTGTTATGTGTGAATTTAAAAATGGGTGGTTTATTTGCAGCCTATTTGTGCTAGTTGTTTTGTATTTTCATCTCAGAAAAGAAGAAAGAGAAAAAAAAAAGAAAAAAACACCTCATACTGTAAAAATCTGGAGCTCAGCCTAACCAGTCAGTCACTTGCAGTTAATGATTCAAAAATGGTCTGCTGCTCCAGCACAGGTGATCATAATCTGTGTCTCAGGTTTGGTAGAGTTGATCCTTTAACCAAGGACCATCTATCAGTATGATTGACCTGAGCAGTTTCTCAGGGTAGCAAAACAGCCCTATGGCTTCATCTTTGCTGGAGTCTTGGAAAGTTAGTTTTCTTGTGGCCTAGAGACGCAGAAAGCCACAGGAGTAGCAGATACTACTTGACCAAGGATTGGAAACGTGTCCCAGAAACAGTTTATATGCTTGCAGCAAGTTGCAACAGGCTTTTCAAGTATTTGACTGTGTCTCAGAAACAGCGTCTTCCGCCTTCCTACTCTTCGTACTGACCCCAGTTATCTTTAGGATGGCTATGTCTTGTCCTGTCTCCAGTCCTGAGAGGTCTTGGTATGTCTCTGAATTTGATCGTGACAAAAACAGCTGATTGAGCTATGAGTAGCTTATATATGCTCTACAGTTATATGCTATACAGCTGAGTCTGTAGTTAAGTCCGTATCACTGTATTAAGCCAGAAATGACTGTGTTTTGGAGCTTTTAGTTTGCTAATGGTGTTACTGCAATAGCTGAGAAATTGCGGAGTATGATTTCTTCATCACACATATATTTCAGACTAACGTATTAAGAAACAGCTTGCATTATTGCAATTAAAGGGGTAGCCTGGACAGATAGCTCTTAAGTTGAAGCTGGCAGCTCATGGCTTAGGCAGGGGTACTCTTCGCTATGTGAAAAACTGACTGGATGGCTGATCCCAGAGAGTGGTGGTGAATGGAGTTAAGTCCAGCTGCCAACTGCTCACGAGTCGTGTTCCCCAGGGGTCAGTGTTGGGGCCGGTCCTCTTTAATATCTCTAGCAGTGATCTGGATGAGGGGATTGAGTGCACCCTCAGCAAATTTGCAGACAACACTGGGAGCTGGGAGGCAGAGTTGATCTGCTTGAGGCTAGGAAAGTTCAACAGAGGGATCTGGACAGGCTGGATCAATGGGTGGAGACAAGCTGTATGAGGTTCAACAAGATCAAGTGCCAGATCCTGCACTTTGGTCAGAACAGCGCTACAGGCTTGGGGCAGAGTGGCTGTAGAGCTGTGTGGCAGAACAGGATCTGGGAGTGCTGGTCAACAGCCAGCTGAACATGAGCCAGCAGTGTGCCCAGGTGGCCAAGAAGGACAAGGACCTCCTGGCTTGTATCAGGAATAGTGTAGTCAGCAGGACCAGAGAAGTGATCGTCTCCCTGTACTTGGCCCTGGTGAGGCCACACCTCCAATACTGTGTTGAGTTTTGGGCCTCTCACTACAAGGACATGGAGGTGCTGGAGTGTGTCCAAAGAAGGACAACAAAGCTGGTGAAGGGGCTGGAGCGCAGAACTTATGAGGAGCAGCTGAGGGAGCTGGGGTTATTTAGTCTGGAGAAGAGGAGGCTCAGGGGAGAATTTATCACTCTCTACAGCTACCGGAAAGGAGGTTTTAGTGAGACAGGGGTTCATCTCTTCTCCAGAATAACTACAGATAGAACAAGAAGAAATGGCTTCAAGTTGTGCCAGGGGATGATCAGGTTAGACATTAGGAAGAATTTTTACATGGAAAGAGTAGTCAAGGATTGGAACAGGCTGCCCAGGGAGGTGTTGGAGTCACCATCCCTGGCAGTATTAAAGAAATGTGCAGATGAGGCGCTTAGGGACATGATTTAGCAGGTGTGGTGTTGAAGGGTTCACAGTTGGACTCAATGATCTTGAAGGTCTCTTCCAAACATAATGATTCTGTGATAAGTCTTTGAAAACATTTGACACATCTATAATGAAGAGAAGAATATGTTAACTGAACTGGAAGCCGCTTATAGCTTATTTGACTGAAGAATGCAGTCTAATGAGACTTGTTGTGCCACAAGCAAGTGGCACAACAGTGCTGAAAATTTTGTAGGATGTTTTAAATTAGCAGTTTAATAGAGCAGAATGCAGTGCAGACAAATATGAGTAAGAATTTAAAGGGGTGAAGTGAGATAAACCTTTGGCTAGCAAAATGCTTTGTTCAGATGTCAAGAAAGTATTTGAGATCACACGGCAGAAGTTTATAGTTTGACTCTTTGTTTTGGACTAATCTGTGGCTGTGAAATCCTACTTGTTACTGTATTCTGAGGCCTGAAAAAAACACAATATATGGTAATTTAATTCAGTACTTCATGCAAGTTCTTCCTAACGCCGTTCTATTCCATTGTTTTATGTTACTTTTAAAGGATGTGCTGATTAAATAAGAAATAGGACCAATGAAAAATGAGGCAATCTCAGAGAATAAAAGTGAAAGTCAGAATTATGTTTTTCAAAGCTGGCTATAAATCCTAGCTAAGATTAATTCAATCAGTGGAGAAACTTCTGCATGGGGCCTCCTACCAGTTTGATATCAGCTATATTATACACCAGGAGTCAATATTTTATATTTATCTGAAGTTCTACAGTTAAAAAAAAAAAAAAAAAAAAACAAGAGTAAGACACTATTCTAGAGCCGTACCCGTAAAACCATTCCATTCCCCGTTCAGAAAATGAAATGTAGGAGATAGTTGTGCTTAACTCTGTGACCATTCAGTCCTGGTATCTGTTTTCTCTCATCATCAAGCATCTTTTCAAAATCTATTTCTGATACATCAGGAAATAGGAATCATTAAATTAAAGTGAAGAAAAAAGCACAGCCAATCTGAAAAAATGAAATTCCCGTAACTTGGGAAAATCTGTGATCTGTATAACATTATCTGTGAAAGGGATAGTGTTGTTAATTGTGTGACTATTTATGGAATGATTCTTATTTTGGCCCTAGGGGGTTATTTCCTCATGATTAGTTTCAAGTGTGTGTTTTCAAGCAAAGTCCTTCATCGTGATTGTGGGGTCAGGTTACTTGTAGCTGATTGTGCTAACACACAAGGAGTAGTTTGACCAAAACATTGACTTCAATCTCTTCATTTACAAATTCATTGCAGTAGTGTCAACACCTTATTTGATAATCAGGGAGCACTAGAGTAGTTTTATGGAGTTCTAATTAATTTATCAAGGAGGGTGCTCCATCAGGGACAGCTAATGGAGCATTTCAAACCCAGCATACCAGCAACTTTTCATTGACTCACATGAAAATCACGCCCCTTCCATACTTCTCTGTCTGGTCATTAGGGGACATCTCATTATTTCAAAGGCATTGCCTGTTATCTTTCTTCCCATTTTTTGATATTACTTAATTTAAAACATAATATATCATATGGATATTATAGAGCATATTATATGGCTGTGTAAATCTCAGCTCTCTGCTTCCTCCACTATAGGCGTTGTAATGGGGACATGACTGATGGTTAGATCAGATGATGGGGCACTAGCCACAGTCCAGAGCTTCCTTAGGAGCCTTCCATGCTATGGCATGGTGCAGGAACCTGTCATGGGTTTCCTGAACTTGCAAAGTGGGACTAATAATCCAGAAAACAACAAAAAAAGGCGCTCTGCTGCTGGTACAAAGGGTACTATGCTACAGGAATGGGAGACCTTTCTTGAGCAGCGGGGTTGGACTAGATGGTCTCTAGAGGGCCATTCCAGCCTTATTCATTCTGTGATTCTGTGATTCTGTGAGATGCGGAAGGTATGGAGTAAAGAGGAGAAACCACTTAGTGCTTCCTCCTAGTGAGGATATAAGAGTATAAGTGTATGTATATGTATAAGTTGACTTCTTGTATGAAGTCAAGTATTGCATACGCATGTGGGATTTGTGCTGTATATAGTATTGTAATTTATGAAATATTTCTCTTAAAGGAGAAAAAAGAAAACCCACTGCAAGTTCAGTTTACACCTGTGCACAGAGACAGTACAAGGTATATATGTCACCTATAAATCTGAGTGTCACATACGCCCTTAAGGGTTTTTGTGTATATAGAAACACATATAAAAAAGAGCAGAGACTCGCAACTGGCATTTGGTAAGGGACAGAAGCCAATGATACTGTTGAGATATGCATTTTTGCTCTCATTTCATTTTAATGCAGTCATACTATTATCTGCAGGATTTCTAAACTTTAGATTAAGCCTTTTTTTTTCAGTTGAAGTACAGTATTTCTAAAAGCAGCTACTAGATTTAATTATATTCGTTAAAGTAAGATTCTGAGCTATAATTCCAAGAGTTTTTTATTATGAAAATTCCTCAACTTTTTTACATGTTTGGTTTTATGATGCAGTTAAACATTGGCTGTGAATTTTATTGGCATCTCATGTAATGTTTCTGTCATTTTAAAACAAGCTTATAATTAATGTTGGAAGTAAAGACATGTGAAGTAGATGAGAAAAAATGTAGCATTGTACCTATAAATCTGAAGGTGCTTACCATCTGCAAGTCATATCTGTACTAGCTTTCTAGTTAGATTTATATGACAAGCACCGTTCTTAGAATATATTGAGCCCAGCTACTCATTAATGTAATGCACAAAATAATACAGTGACTGGAGTTGTGAAAAACAGATTTCCAAAGAAGGGTTTATAATTATTGATTTATTTTAAGAGTTGGTGGAGTGGGTGTCAGCATAATTTTACATATTAATTGAAAACCATTTTTTTTCATATTAACTTAGTGCATAAATGCTTTATGACTGGAAGGACTGACAGGTTCAGTGTTTCAGACTACAGTGAAGATTCTCTCGTGTCAGGTACCATTGTTGGGCTCAAGTTGAAAACTTTTCTTTCCTTAGGGGCATTTGCTTGACTTTTTTTTTAGGAAGGACTAGGAAGGACTTTGTCTTTTAAACTTCAATCCAGATATTAAATGTAGCTAAAATTGGGCAAAACAATCAAAAGGTAAGAGGCAATTTTCTGACAGATCCATGGGCAGTGTGACTATATAAGCTTTTATTGTTTGTCTCAATGTATAGCAAAGACATTAAAGATAGGTTTTACTTTTTTGACATACCTCATCCAATCCTCTTTCACGCTTGTAATTCTGTGTCCGTATTTTCTCAAAACAATGATTGACATAAATAAAAAAGGAAACCTTTTTACTAGCTCCGGTGAAGCTCACATAGCCTTGTGCAAAGGCCTGTTTATATAAATCTTTTTCCAGGCTAGTTTTTCCATTCCTCCAAGAACCCATGGACTTTTTGTTTCAACCTTTTTTTTTCTTTTCTTTTTTCCTCTTCTGTTGCATTCATGGATTGTTGCTGCACTCCGTTATTGATTTCTCTTACGCTATGATTTCAGTCAACTCTGCCATTCCTGCCTTAAATTATTGCCGTGGGGGAATCTTGAATCTATTGCTTTGAACTTAATCGACTTTTAAATTGATGTGAGAAAAGGAATAAAGTTCCATTTGTATTCTAGCTGTTTGGGCCCCTCAGAGCTCAAAGTTGAAAAACAACTTCTGTCGTCAAAACAGGCAGGCATGATGCTGAATGCACATGAATCATATTGTCAAATGCAGAAGTTGTATTTTATCATTTCTTAATCCTTCATGTTGCTCTGGCTCTATCCATTTACAGGTATAAGTTGTTTAGGAAATTCGGTAATTTCTTTGTTGAAACCTCAGCTGTTGCTTCAGAGTTCCTCTCAGAAGGGTCTGCTGTGTATCTGAAGTCCTCCAGCACGTGGCATGAGTAATTTCCCTCTTGGTCACAGTAGGGTTTCTAAGTGCAACTGCCTTCTTCTGGGCTTTCCTAAGGGTAAAAGTTGAGAATACTGGAAAGGTTAAGTGAGCTGGCCTTTGGGGCACAACAGAAAGGCTTCTAGTTTGTGTATATGTCTCTTAACTTCTGGCTAAAATAGTTTGCATATTCTTCTAGCTTCTCATCCCCGAAGTTCAAAAGAACTGTGTGTACTTCAGGGACAGGTACCAAACACATTAACTTGATAGTGAAGCATTTAAAATGGCTGATAGGCCAAGATGGTTGTTGACTATATGACTCTGCTCAGATCAGATCTCATGAGTTTAATATCCTTACTCTGCCTTCCTAGTTGTGTTGGCTATTAGCCATATCCAGTCTGGTTCTACCAAGCACCATCTGGTGATCACTTCAGCAGTCCTTCAATTTGAGTCATTTGCTTTTCAAAAAAGAACTCTAACCATCTAGCTGTTTCATAAATTACTCTTAAGTTTCTGTGGAGATAACACAATTCAGTTATGGCAAGTAATTATTGTGGCAAAATTACACTATATGTGTACAGTGGATGCTGTATTGCGATGCTAAAACTGTTTGTTTTTACATTTCTTTTTATTGCCTTTAGCATTTCTGTGCAAAAGATGCTTGAAAGAGCAGATTCTGGACTGTGAAAGTTGCAGTAGCTTCCCCAGCTGTGGAGCTCTTGCACCAAACTTAACCTGAGCATCCTCCTGTGAAGGCATTTGTGATTCACTAAAGGTTATGTCTGAGGTTTTCAGTCTTTTATCTGTGGCATCTTAAGTCAGGGTCAAAGCTCTTAGTTATGTTGAATTCTCAAAACTAGATTCCACAATTGTCTTAGAAAATATACTGGAAGAGGTTGAAAATTGATTCACAAATTGTCCGTTGTATGAAGACTTGTTATTTGAGTGCAGAACACACTGACTCCTTTTCTACTGAGAAAAATGAACATAGGTTGCCTTATTCTGTGTGCTACAGCACATCCCCAATATAGTTTATATGTCCTAGGTGCTACCTATAAACATAAATGTAATCAATATGTTAATTCTAGTATTATGATAATGATAGTGGATGCTGAAGAGAGATGCAATAAAGTTCTGTATTCTTTTCATCTTGACCTTTATTCAGTCCATTTATTGACTTCTATAAATGCAGACATAAAACAGAAAAATCAAAGTTGAGATCAGTCCATTAGTACAAGTAGTATGGTAACAGCTGCAAGTTACATTATCAGAAACCACTAATCCTTAAGAGACCTTTGATAAATTGTAATCAAGAGTGACATCTGTAAAGCTTATGTGGTTGTGAGGTTTACTATTCATGCCAATTGAAAAGAAAACATTAAAAATTAAGGACTTTTTATTCTTTCTCTATTAACTGTGTTGTAAAAATGGTATCAGCAAAAGTTACCAGGAACCATAATGAATTTTATTCATTATTTATCATTGAAAGTTATTCTCTGTAATGTCTGATCAAATAGCGAGAGAGTTCATAGACCTGTGAAATCACAATTTAAGCAGATGACTGTAAAACTCACAGAAATGAAAGGATAATCAACAGCTGAGTCTTCAGAACTATTTTCATGATATTGTAAGTATAAAAAAATTGATGATATTGATTGATATAATGTAGTAAATTCCTGAAAATATTTTCTTTGAAACAGGCAGAAAAATAAGGGTGAAGACAGAACTGATAGATATCCCAGGAGCTGTCAGACTGTTTTTACTAAAGTCCAACTTTGGATCACGAACTGTGTGTGGTGCTGCTGATATTTGCTGTGGATACACACCAGTAGGGGAGCAGAAGATCTTCAGGACCCTTTGTTCCCTCTATAATCTACACTCCTTATTTTTCGTCCTTATTATCTTGAGATGCTCACAGTCTCCTTTGTCTCTTTGCGTTTCTTCTTTCAAGATCCTTTCTTAACTACAGAAAATACAGAATAGGTTTTGTAGACTGCAGTGCACCAGTTGTCTACAGCCCCAGTGAGTGCTTTGGAAGCCAAAATACAATTGAAAGGAACAGAAAAATATGCACATGATTTAGAGTTCAACTTAAGGTCTCTGGTAAGACCTCTGGTAAGCCTTCAGTCGTTCATACTCCAGTGACTTCTGTAGTCTCAAAACTGTCTTTTTTATGTCATCTGAAATTCTGTAGATGCTAATATGGTAGACCTCACATCTCTACTTAACTCTGCTTTCCTTTCATCGTTTTTTCTTGCCCCTCACTAGGCTCTTCTCCTTACCCTACAAACCCATCTGAAGATACAGGGAGAAAACCATCTGCACCTCTTGAGAAATTCAGAGTCAGCTCTGTCAGCAGAGTCAGCTACTGTGGGGTTTAAAAGCACTGAGAGTGTGGGTGGGGAAAAAAAAAAAAAAAAAAAAAGGCAAGGAGAATTTCTTGCCCTTCCTTGTCCTGTTTCTCAGACTCCTTGTTGAAGGATGGTTTCTTTATCAACAATTACTGACTTTTTTTTTGTTTTGTTTTCTCTCCCAACTTAGGAACTGCTGATGAGCCAAAATCTTAGCTGCTCCTAGTAATGCAATCTGTTGTTTATATTTAAGATTATTTTAATTGTCTAATTAGCATCTAATCACCTAAACTTTGGTCTTGTGTTCTGGATTTTGATGAGTAAAGTAAATTCAGTTTTTGCTTTCACTTTTCTTATGGACTTTTTTTCTTTTTTCTCCCTACATGTAGGGCAAGAAAAAGCCCTTCCAATTCATTCCCTGCCACCTTCTATTTCCTCTTAGTCTAATTTTAACATTTAAATGTCTTCAGCTATTTAGTGAATTTAAAATTTTGAGAGTAATAGTCTTTACTTTTTGAAGACAACCAAATGATATCTGAATTGGAGAAAGTTGGTTTATTAATGTAATTGATAGCATAATATTAGTAGTTTAGTGATGGTTAAGTAATTAGTAGTTTGGTGGTAGTCTAAAAAGAAGGCAAAAGCTAGTAAGAATCTTTTCCAGGCCACCTCTCAAGAACTAACAAGATTTGACCATAGGACATTGCCTGAAGAAGGGTTGTTTGTCATAGAGCATGTCTGTCCCAGTTACATCGGTTGGACTAACAGTTATTATAGAATACTGAGTGCATATCCCCTTGGAATAAAAATGATTCACATGCTGTTACTTTTAACTGTTCTTCTTACAGATTTTGGATCTAAGTGATCATTAACTCTGGTAGAGAAAAAGTAGTTTCAACATTTTCTCACCAATAAATTGTGCAGATAAGACTTCAGTAGGAGGTGAACCTGTGTGGTAGGAGTTCTCATTAGTGGCAGGCCCCACTATCTGCTCACATATTTAAGTGTTCAGAGGCCTCACCCTGATGCCTGTGGTATGTCCTGAAGTCTTGCAGAGCTTCTAGCAACACAAACAGAAGTGGTTGCAGAAATCATCTGTGAGCTCAACTGAGGAGTAGTGGTGTTAAGTCATGTACCAACTAACACTAAAGCTAGCTACAGGTGCGTGCTGCTCCTCTGATATTCCAAAACAAAGCTAGGTAGACTAAGAAGTCCTTGATTTGAAGTGATTTACTTGATTTTGGACCAAAATAGAATAGATAAAGTAGCTGACCTAGCTGAGGTTACTCTCGGCTGGGAAGCAGCAATGTCAACAGAGTGCCTCTCTCCTGCTGTGGGTGTGCTTCTGCCTGATGTGGGCAGCAGAAAGGGAGAGATTTATCAGCCTAGCGATCAATCAGGGAGTCACACATGTAATGTAGATATCATACATATATCGGCATAGCCAGTTCTTGAAAGGAGTGGGCCTTGCTGTTATGAGACAGGCATAAGAGTGTGGGTGTGTAGTTGAGTGAGTTGGTGGGGAATACTGAAGAACCATATCTAGTGATATATACTGAAAAGTGTCCTGTAATGGTTAAGGCTAGTCTAATTTCACTACCTGTAATGGCAATTGCAGTCTCCAATCATTATCTCAATAGAATAACTTGCTTGTTACATAGTGTAATTGGTTCTTGGTCATAAACTTTACCATAAGTTAGCATTCTAAAAGCATCTGGGAGAAAGCCATTGTTGACAGTTGCTGGGCAACTTGCTGGTAAATTCAAATAACCAATGAAAGCAAGAAAGGATTGATAAAGTATGTTTGCTAAATTAGGATAAGAGGATGCTGATTAAAGGTTATGACTATAAAACCTGATAAATGTTTCTTGGAGTGAAACCCTCAGTCATACTAAGGTGAATCAATTTAAGAAACAAGATTAACTTTGAAGTCAAATCAGCGCAAGGATGTAGTTCCTTGATGTTTAACTGTTAATGCTACTCCCACTGAGTGTGTTTGCATATAGTCTGTAATTCCTTTTTGCCTTTTTATAAAATGTAATTTTGAAAGGCTTGGAAAATAGGAAATTCAAATTTGTTTCATAATCTGAAAAAAGTTTCCTAGATTATTCTGCTTTTAAAATGTTTTTAAAGAGATGAGATATCAGCATAGACTAATCCTAGTTTTGAGGGATGAAAATGAGAACAAGGAGAGCAGAATGTTCTTTTGAGTCCATCATGGGCATCTGGATGCAAGCCAGAGTTGCTGCATAGAATATTGCAGTCATAATGGAGGTTGGAAGATGTTATGGAGCAGCTCCAGTTATGGAGCTGACTGGAGACTGAGAAGGTTCCTTTAATATAGTATTAAAATGAATATAGTACTAAAATACTTTAGTACTATACTAAAGTACTAAATAGTATTTTTTTTAAATACTTTAGTACTTTATAGTACTAAAATGAAGCAGTGGATTTAGTCTTAACACAGAAGCTTGGTCTTAACGCTTGGAGCTTAAACATCTCTTTTAGTAAATCAGAGCTCAGTAGTAAGATGCATTTTGTACAAATTTGACATTTCTTTGTACATTATCAAAGATAACTAGATAGTTTTATTTGGTGCTGGCAAAGCTGCTCCCTGCAGGACCCTTTACAAGTTTCTGATTTTTTTGACTTTAAAGTACTGCATGAACTCCAAAGTTACCACTGTCTGAGCAGAACTCAAGTGCTGCCTATAGCTTTGTATCTGTAGGCGTATTCTTAATCTGTAGATCCCCTGTGTTGTACCCCTTTTCACTACTAGAAATATTGTAAACACATGGATCCTATGAGTAGTATTAGTTCAAAACTTTCAGTATCTGATCCATGGTCTACATTTTGGATTATGCCTCACATATGAGCTCAAATGTGTAGACTGTAGGCTTTACAGAGGTTTCAAAATCACTATTTAGTAGGGGAAACTGCCAGAAGTGTACAAACACAACACTTACATATACATATGTGTGTATATGTATGTGTGTGTATATATATAATATATGTATATAATATATGTGTGTATATATATGTATGTATAAAATATGTATTCCTGTTGAGAAATTCTATTATAATTGACCAGTCTTCAGGTCAGAGAATCTGCTAAAGCTCTTGCAGTTCTATTTCCTGCATATTTTTTGCTCAGCTTTTCTTGTGAAAAGAACTAGTGTTTTATACACATACCTGTAGATGTGCACGTATAGATGTGCATGTACCCATGCCTGCTTAGTAAGAGGATGCTTGGAGAGAGGTAGTAGAAAATTATCCTGATGAAATAAGTCAAGAAGTTCAAAAAACAGAATATCTAGACTGTACATAAATCTATTCCCCTCATCGTTTTAGCTGATGCTTCTGAGTCTTTAAACACAGCATTTAGCATGCAATGACTTTTGTCAATGAATTTTGTTTCCTCTTTTCCCTTCCTCCATCAACTTCAGCAACAGCTTATTAGAAATGAAGCATCACGTGTAAAACTCAGTAATACAGTCAAATGTCAATGCATGAGCTGGATAAAGAGAAGATACCTGTGAGTATATTATAAGTAACTTAAAATAAAGACATTGCACAGTTTTGACCAAAATGGTTATATTAGATGTCTGAGATCTGTGGAAATTGTGATGGGAAGTTATACGCTCTAAATAATGTAATCCTTCATTCAGAAAGCATTGTTAATTATAGCAGCACCTGCTAGGCTGCAGTTAGTGTTATGTCAGCTTTTCAAATGAGCATGCTCTATTTAAATCAGCTGCTCCACAGCTGAAAACAACAGCCTGGTCCCTTCCTTCCTTCCTTCCCTCCCTCCTTTCTTCCTTCCCTCCCTTCCCCCCTTCCTTCCCCAAGAATTTGATGAAATAAAATATATACACGCTATTTTCAAATTTATTATGTTCATAGGTCAGAAAGGCCTTAGACTCTCAGCCAAATATTCCTACATCCAAACTGCAAATTCTGGTTGTATTTATGAAGATCATCTAAGAGATGACTAGGAAAGTTTTCCCAAAACTAAATTATTTTCTTCCAAATGTTATCCTTGCCTCTACTCTGAATGTATCTGTGTGCAGCCATTTGGTCTTACCGTGTATTTATTTACTTGCTTATAGGATCTTTGATTAGCAGCATTTTTCCCCCATTTGTCTGCAAATCTAGGTTTTGATCAAGTCAACTTTTAACCCTCTTCTGCATAAAGTAGAGAAAGCAAGTACTTCATTTTCCACAAGCATCCCACTCCCTCAGTACGCCAACGTCCCCTTTAAAGTTTGCTCCTGATGCTCTTACAAGGCGTATGTCAGAGCTTGAGACAAGTGCATGGTTATGGCCTGACTCAGTGGCTCTCAGGTGTTGCTGTAATAGCCATGAGGAAGCCTGTTCCCAGGTGCGTGTGCTGTGGTTGCATAAGTAGTGGCGTGTTATCCACTGCAGCAACTCCATGAAGAATCCACTGTGTTGAAGTGAAGCATAAAACACTTCTGCTTCTAGTCTGCATTCCCTCTGCGTATATCTCAGCCTGTCATTTTGAAAATGACGAGCAGATTTTAGTAGCCATTTACCCCTTAATTATTGGAAGAGGAAGCATTTCATTGCTGCTTTTAAGTTGTGGACACATCATCTGACTTCTTCCAAAGCACATAACAGAAGTTTTATTGAACATTAATTACAATCAACAGCAATTTTATCTTCTGTAGGCAGTTTTGAATCTACAGCATTACTGAGTAGAAGATGACATAATTTAAGAATGTATTTTCAGAATTTCTTTTTAAAAAGCCACTCTTTTTTTTTCACAGAATCGGCAGATGTTGCAAAGCAAGACAGGAAATGTTGGAGGTAATTAACCTCCAGGTTATCCTGGTGTTATCCAGCTGTTATCCTGAAGTATCTTAAAGTAGAATAAAGTGTGGTAATAAAAAGTAATACTCCAATCTTACTACATTTCTATGAAGTAAAATTTGTCTTGAGATTTTTAGGGTAATTCTTGTGATCTCACAGAAAGAGATGAAGGTCTTCTTATGAAACAGAAGATGACATTTTTGAACACACCAGACAATTGCCAAGTAACAGATCTATTTAGCTTGGCATCATTATTAAAAATTATATCCCAGCTCTGTTTTGCTGGTAGAAAAGTCACTGATCCCGAAATAAAGAAGTCAGTTATGTTTTTGTTTGTTTGCCTGTTTGGTTGTTTGTTTGTTTTATCTTGATTGATTCCATTTATCCATGGATTTTCATGGTTATGTATTTTTTCACATTTTTAAACTATTTTGGGGAAACAGATTAATTTGTGCACCTATGTAACAAAAAAAGAAGAAACTTAAAGGAACAGAGTAGCATTTTATTTTATTACCCTTTTAGGGTTTCTTTGTCAGCCCTGAGGAACTTTAGGGGTCTCTTTGGGTCCAGGCTCTGACTGTACTGCACAGACTCTGGCCTGTTGTTCAGCACTTATCATGGATGATGCAAATGATTTTGTCTATCACAGCTCTTGCCTAGTTTCTGTAATACCACTGAGGCAATAATGCCTTACCTAAATATTATTCATGAAAAAGCTTGTCTGTCACATTATGGAATCTGTTGGCTAGATTTATCAGCCATTACACTGAACTATGGCCAACTCTGGGACTCCGTCAGGGATCTACTTCGTACTCAAAACGCCAGCAAATTTTGTATTGTCCAGCATGCTATTAAACACATATGAGGCCAGAAATTCTTAATTCACCAGCAGTTAGTTTAAACAAGAGTATGTTTGAAGATAAAATAAAACTTTAGGGAAAAATGCTGCCTAGACATGATTGTTTACACAAAATATGAGACGACATGAGACCATTTAGATATGTAGTACAGGGATTTAGAAATGTCACTCTGTCATCAAGCAGTGCAGCTCATGTGCTATTCTAGAGCACCTTCTCTATTTTCACAGAATCACAGAATGATTGAGGTTGGAAAGGACCTCAAGAGATCATCTATTCCAACTGCCCTGCTTAAGCAGGGATGCCATTATCTCTTGCAATGGGTCTATACAGCTGTTTAAGCGGATACAGCATGTTCATCTCAGGGCTGCATGGGGTTTTTGATGTGCTGTTTAGTGGCCAAAGAAGCTGGGGAGCAGAGCAACTCCCTTGGATCTGATCATAAGAAGGTAGTCACAGTACATTCCTTCCTGTCACTAATGAATGTATGTTTGCAACCTTGCTAGAAAATGTGGATGCCACTAATTGTTGCAGTTTGAAAGCCGTGGTGGTGGTGGAGGAAGGAGACAACAAACACTATGTTAGCTATACACCCGACTCTGGCAGTATCGGATTCACGAACAGTCTGCTGACCATAGGTCCGATCGCCTTCCTAGGAGCGAATCGAGTTCCCAAATAGTGTGATAAACTATAAGCTCCACTCTGGCAGTATTGGATTCACAAACAGTCTGTCAACTGTAGGTCCGATCACCCCCTCAAACAAGTAGTCGAGTTCACAAACAGCATGATTTATTCAAATGCAACATTTACAAAGCAGGTTTCAGGTGTCAGTACAGGAAATTCTCTACTACAGCGTGGGGTTTTTAGCCAGCTCTGATGTACAAATGTGCCATCATCACTCACCCCAAAGATGGGAGAGGGCTCTCCGTTTTAAGTCTCCTCAGGCGGTGTCCCAACCCGAGGGGAGGAACGGGGGATCAGCCTGTCGACTGACCCAAAATTTATGATGGAATCTTCCTTCCTCATCCTTTCCCTCCTTAGTTCACCTTTTATACTTTTCTTTACATTCAGGTGGCATTTGAGTGACTCTAGTCATACTTACTATTGTTATTGATTGGTGCAAAAGTCTCTCGCTTTCCTTTAAAGGTGCAGTCAATGGAAAATCTAGAGCGCATGCTCAGTGAGGAGCGGTCGTACCTCAGAGGCGGGTGACTTTTGGGATGGAGGTTTGTTTTGGCATTATAATGAGCTTATAACGAGCAAAGTTCAAGCAAAGTTCACCCCAAAGGAGTGATTTGCCACCCTTGCTGGCTCAGCACCGGACATGTTATCGTACATCTCCCATTGGGCAGCCACTGTGCGGCTGATCAGCGGCCCAGCACAGGGAGTGCAGCAGAGTTTGGCCGCAGTGTCTTCGGTCCACCCTCCGTTACTCCCCTCTGCAGCTGCGGGGAGGGCAGGTTGTGCTGCCTGGGAAATTGGAGGAGTGGAATCTGTGCAAACCAAACCATCCTGGAAGTGGCAACTGTGTTATCACCCCAAGCAGGCTCCTGTAATGCCCAAATTTATGTTAGGCCCTGGTTTTTCTCTAAGTTTCCCCCTTTCAAGCAATTCTTCCACACTAATGTAGTAGGATGTGCCTTATAAATAAAAAATTACTGAGAATTATCTAGTGTTCATCGACCTAATCCAGTATTTGTGTTTGAAAGGAACTTTTATTTAGGCTAGAACATTTCCGTTATGATCTCCCATCTTCAATTTCTTCAGTTTCACTGTCTCTTGGTAGTTTGTTTTCTTGTGTCTTCTGAAAGTTCCCAGAATTCTGATACTGAAGTTAAAATTTCCTTCAGTGTATTCTTTTAAGGACTTGTGAGGATTTCTTTGCCAATAATATGCTGCTTATTTCTATCTGGGCTGCTGAGATTACTGATAATCTGAATGTATTAATTTTCTGTGCTTTTAGGCAGAATCAGTTGTCAACCTAAAAAAACAGTATCTTCTGAACAGTATATCAGTTTTTGAAGCATTAAGTGGGCCTCAAAAATCCTCCTGTGTGCACATACGCATATTTTATATATTATCATATACTGTTTTTCTGACCTTTCTTAATGTAAGTTCAAAAGTTCAGGGCTGAAATTTGTAGATTAAAATATAGCATTCTTTGTCCCTTACTATCAAGCTGAGAGACATGCAAATAATATTTCCATCTTAGTGTGGGAGTCTGTTAACATAGAAGGTATTACTAAGAAGGACCTATTCAGTGTACTTAATTTGTTGCACTAAATCATTATTGTCTGTGCTAGTAGATATATAAAGAATCATCTTTCCATGATGCTTATGCTTTGATCAGTCTTGACTGAGTGTGCAAACAGAGGCACTAATTTAAACACTTACTAACAAAGAACCTGTTTCCGTATTGTAAGAGACCGATTAAAATATTGAGTTATGTTATGCAGTGATGGGATGAAGCACAGCATTTTGTATCGTTTCTATAAAACGCTGCAGTATTTTTTTTCCCAAGCCAGATGGCACATCTTATTAACATATACTTAGATGGAAAATCATCACTACTGAACAATGGACATTACTCGTTCTTTTGAGTCTGAATTGAATGAATGCCCCATTATGGTGTAGGGAATTGGGTTATGGGACTGTGCTATGGAACATTCATATAGAATATCCATATTTTAAGTGAGATGCTCTGTCTTGCCTGTATTTCTTAAAACATACTGAGACGTAGAGGAGAATTCACTGTGTCTGAAGTGAATTAGCATATGCATGTTAGTGTCAAGAAGGAAACTTTCTGAGCCTATGGAGCAGTTGTAGTCTGCAAACTGTCAGAGGTGGTTTGTGAAATCACCTCCAAAGCACTTCATAAAATATACATAAGCAAGGAGTAACACCAAAAGAGGAAGGAATAAAATCAAGATTGTCAAGAAATCTTGGAAAATCTTCCAAGAACTGGCCCCATTTTCTTTTAGTAGCCATGTGGTACAAGATTGTCATAGGTTTAAAAGTGTTTTCCACACAGTGTAAATTATCTCTCAGTTTAAAAATAATTATGATTCAGAGCACCAAAATTGAACTCAGGCTCTTAACTGTTCTTTGGAGGAGCTCAATGCCCTCAAATGACTAAGAAGGAATTTAAGGTGATTAACCAGTTTATACTGAAGAATGCATGTTCTCTTTCTTTTTTTTTTTTTTTTTTCCAAATTATGTTCATAGCATTTCTAGTGGATTTAATATCAGAATCAGCATTGCTACTATTTATTATTTTTCTGAGATTCATCTCTTCAAATCCTGGTAGACTCAATGGAATTGAGATCCCCTAGAACTTCTCACGTTATCAACGTTCATGATTAGACCCAAACTCTGAAATAAATATTATTACATACATACGGGCTACATCCCTTCTTACGTCCCCCTCTTTGCGCCTTCTTTGTCTAGCAACATGTCTAGTTCAGAGTGAGTTCCAGGAATGCCTGGGGAAGCCTTCTGACAAGCATTAGACAAACTCTTAGGAAAAGCAAATGCAAATATTAATACTACATTAGTCTAAAAAGTTCAAAAGTGTTAGAGGTATAAGGTCCAATTTAACTCATATATTTCTGAGATACAGAGCTACGTACATAAATATGAAGTGTGCGTGTACGTGGAAAACATTTGCTGCTGATTCATTTGATAGATACTGATAGTCCTAGTTACAGAGATACAAATCTTAAGTATAAACAAAGAATCAAAATTATCTAATAAAATGATAGTAAAGCATTTAATCTTTAGCTTGAATAAATTGCATATACCCTAATCACTAGTGATTCACAGATTTCTCGGCCTGGAGGTTTTAAATTACCTATCTCTTGTGATTCTTTTAAAATAAGAAGGTATTGCATTGGTAATTGTAAATCACAGCAAATATGTGCTGATATATTTTATTAGCTTTAATTTCTGTTAATTATTTCTCTGAGAAATTTCAAATGGTAAGTGTATAACACTGAGGCAGGGGGATGTAAAACTGTTTCTCATATTGAACACAATAATGGCTATGTGTTTGGTGGTAAAGAGGAGGGCTAAATATATCCATATAAAATGGTGGCAGTAATCTAAGACATTACTCAAGCGTGTTCAAGTGATGAGAGAATGTTCCAGTTTGAGTGACACACAATTTAAAGTCTTCAAATGGTTGACAGGTTTCTAGGCAAAATCATAGAAGTTTAGTTCTGGGAAGGACCCCAGAGGGTCATGTAGTTCTTTACTTTGAGAAAAAGCTACCTGCTTGGAAACGCTCTGCCAATCTTATCCGTTCTTAGAATAGGTATAAAGGAGAGCATAATAATACTCTATTATTACTAGATACTGTGTATAGAGATCAGTAATTGGAATATCCTATTGTTGCCTAG
The DNA here is from genome assembly GCA_013398345.1 of Nothocercus nigrocapillus. Taxonomy (NCBI): domain Eukaryota; kingdom Metazoa; phylum Chordata; class Aves; order Tinamiformes; family Tinamidae; genus Nothocercus; species Nothocercus nigrocapillus. The sequence goes on from WBNA01000091.1 coordinate 1,901,958, forward strand.
ACTGCTACTTCTCTGTGTATCTCACAGGACAAAAGCACCAGGTATCTACAAGTGCAATATATTACAGACAGTAATAACCTTCAAAGGAAAAGTAAGGTAAGAACTAAATAAGTCTGTCCTAATCCAACCAGGTTCTATTTCTGTGGCTGAAAAGAAACTGGGGAGTAAGGCCAGGGACTCTTTGCTGAATTACTATTATATCATGTTCTGAGATTTGATTAATTCCTTAATCCTTTGCTCCATTTCTTAGAGAAGGATTAATTTCCTATCCTAGTTATATTCTCTGCCATAGCCGTTTCCAACCAATTCCAAGATTACTTCTGAAATTATCATAGCTAAAGATTTCTGGGGAATTTCCACCTCATAAAGACAATGAGATATGAACAAATTTATGGGGACAATTTTCTTTGTAAATCATAATTTGGGCTATGTGTGGATTGTAATGAAAATTGTTATTCAAATGGTTACTTTAAGAATTAGTCTCAAAAACCTGACTTATTCTTTCAAACCAACTATGGTTGAGCGCCAGGAAATGGACCAAATCCCAAACTACCTAATCTGTATATTGCATCTTTAAATTGTGTCAAGATGTTTTGTCACCTCTGTACTACAAAATCAAAACTTGATCAAAAATGTAATTAACTCTCTGCTATACATGGCACTTTTTATTGTATCATAAATATGATACCTTCATATCATGTATCATAAACTTAATCTATACGTATTCAAAATTCCTTAGTTCTATGGGTATTTAAAAAGGTCCATATGTTTTTAGATTAGTCTTAAATCAGATAGGTTTGAAATGAGTGTTTCATATTAACAGATGTTTATTTCCATAATATATTATTTTTCCACAAGATAAGACTACTTTATAGGAAGTGTTTCTCTGCAATTTCTGCTACATTTCTTTTTAAATCTTAAGTTAGAATTCCATTTGTGAAAATTCCCACAAGGGTAAAGCATTTTTACTTTCTCACTGAACTTCTAGGCTGTGAATTTAAAATAAATGAAACAAATTGCAAGTTTTCTCCCATAGGAAATATCTTTTTTCTTCCTTTTTCTCCCTCCTCCCTTCCCAACTCTGAGAGACTCATTTAAAAATCGCTTTTTCCATTGGTTACCGAGCAGTAATTTATTTATTGTAATGTCATTATTTAGATTAATTGCTATTAAAAAAATGATAATAGAACACATGAGCTTCCTTTCTAAACAGCTTCTGCTTTATGGCTTCACTTTTATTTAGAGCCATACAGCAAAGTTTTAGCTATTATATTAGCAAAGATACATTCAATAAACTGTGTCTACTAGCGCTTATGGCCATATTTATACTAGAGAAAGGATGCTGTGTTGATTTCCCAGGTAAGTGAATCTCCTCCCTCTTCAACTTTACCATGCATTTTTTAATACATATCATCCACAGGAAGGTAACCGTAATTTTATCAAATTTGGGGGTTTATTTTAAGCCACAGACCTATATTGCTACAATTGCACCAATTATGAGAGTTCCTTTTGAATTCTGGCGATATGAATATAAACAGGATGAGATAGGATGAGGCCTTTTTTTTTTTTTTTTTTTTTTTTTTTCCCTCAGGCTGTTAGGACATTCAGTTCTCCTCCTCCTCTTCAGAAGGAACAGATGGCCTTAGAAATTCTCCTGGACTAAAATCAACATATCCTCTCATGAGTAACACCATAATCTTACTAACTCATGTGCTTAAAGGCATTGAGCTCCATGTGGCAACTGATATGTTAGAAATTAAAAATATGAACAAGCCTTTGGAAGACTGAAATACTAAGCCATGACAGAATGCTGAAACCAAACGAGAATGGAAGATGAGGTTTGTATTCTCATTTTATTTCAAGTAAGAGAAAAACAATTTTTTCTTCTCCAGACTAATAGCTGTACAAAGAGCAATTCCACTGTTTGTCTTCCTGTGTTTCTTTGAGCTGGGCGCCTTCATCATTGCCATGTTATGTACTAATAAATCATGGAAATTGCTCATTTTGATAATAAATGCAGCTTTGCAGACTCATTTTGGAATAAATGTTTACCAAAAAAAGAAAAAAAAAAGAAAAGAAAAGAAAATAGTTCCAAATGTTCTTTGTTTGGAGTTGCTTGTTGAGTGCTTGGGAGCTTTTTATAACCATAAAAATTACAGTAACACTCACAAGGGAGGGTTTATGAAAGGTGATCACGTAAGATAGTTTTTACATGGGGAATTATTGCAAGAAGTTTATAAAAAAGAGCAACAGAGCGCAATATGTAATTCTCTTAAGCAATAATAAATTGCTCATATAGAATTAATGATCTCCAGACATTTCTTTTAAAAGACTTGAAAAGAACTAATTAATGGAGCACATTTCAAGCTAAGCAAATTGCAATGATAAATGGGATTACTGGAAGCTATAAATGCAATTCGTAACTGAAGGAAAAGAGCAAAACATCACTCAGAACATTAGGGAATGCAATTAAGCAAAACATTTTGGAAGTACTTAATTACATCTGCAGAGGATAGTTAAGTGAGATCTGGTTTCTTGCATTAGTAGCAATATCAAACCTTCAGATGATTGCTTAATCATAAAGTACCTAGACCATTCGCTGTCAAGATAACATCTGATTTGACATGTAAGAAAAATATTCCTTTATTGATAAATTGTGCAAAGCTACACAAAAAGGAAAGCTTATTCTCTGGTGAAAAAGTAATAATATTGGATAAAGGCCTATACACTCTTTTTACTGTTATTCAACTTCCAACTTCTCTGGTTATATATATTCCCTGGCTTCCCCCCCACCACCCTTTTTTTTTCTTTTTTTCATTTTTTTCTTTTTTTGTTCTTACTCTATTGAGCTATGACAATTGAGCCTCCTGTGAGGAATGAAGACAAGCAACTTTGTGACATGAATGTCATTCTAAAAATAAGTCATGAAGGAAATGCTGTCCAAGGGATTCATTGATAACGCTTTTTTTTATAGAGACTTTTCTGTGACATGGATCGTCAAATTCAAAATTATAATCTTAATTATATTTCTCATTCTGAATATTCTCAACTGGCAGTATCATTAAAACAGAATATCTTTTTTTGAGCTCCTGCAAAAATTGTAATGATCATGAAAAGTGCTGATTTGATCCACTGGAGATGAAAAGCATTTGAATATCCAAGCATATAGGAGGCACAGAAGTTCCTTTATATCAGCCTGACATTATGACTCGATTTTTTTGTTCTCAAGGAATAAGCTGTTTTGTCAAATGCAGTGGCCAAAAATGTTATGACTTGTGTCCCCACCACTTTCTAAAACAATAATGCTTCCTTTAAAATGATGCCTATTCAAATACTGGATCAACATATTTTGAATCAAAAGTTTATGTATGTGTATTTTATGTCTGTCTTCTGTTTTCTAATGATATAGGTGTATATTACAGAATAATGATCAAACTCACAAATCAGGGTACGTCCCTGCATTAACAAATTGATCTGTAATTGTTTTTAGTGCACTATAAAAAGGTTAATATGCAGGCAGTTACCACTGAGTTTTTAAAATATTTGCTGTTTAGATCTTCATAGCTTTCTCTGCGTGATTGTTTTGTTGTCTGCTGGTGAACATCTAGCATAACTCCTTTATGGACCAGTCTGTTGCATTGAGTCATAGCTAAAATAATTTTAAAAAGTGACTTCGTATTGTAATACAACAATCTAGTGAAGAGTTTCCAGCAATGAGAGAGGAAAAGACCTCAGCGCTCTTCTATGGTTTTTTGACCAGGAGTATTGCTGGTTGTCCCTCTGACAAATACATGACTAACCTTTGGATGGCATATAAATGCATGTGACTTCTATGATATGCTTTGTTTTGGGGGGCTCTTTTAAGCCTCCTCACAGCTGTAATCTTAGACTTCATGGACTCCTTGAGCCTGCTGCAGTCGCTTTGATAATTTAGAAAGATTCATGAAGTCTTAGGGATGATATGGCATTAAGATGCTTCCACACCTTGTAATACTGCCAGGTCTTTCTCCTGAACTTCAGTGTTTCAGTTGCAGTAGAGAAATGATTTGGATGACACAAAATAAAAAGATTGCCTTTTTTACTATGTTATTTTTAAGCCTGTCCAATTCCTCACTCGAGTTTGTATCATGACACTGTAGTCTGAAGTATGTATGGAAGGGAGAGGAACAGCAGTCCGTTCAGCCCCTCCTTCCCTCCAGGCTACTATGATCAGAAACCATAGCGCTGTATGACTTAGGGGTCTGGCTACACTGAGACATCTCTCTGCACTGGTCTTGGCTTTCAGGAGCTCTGCATCTCTGCCACTTTATGAGAACCAAAGATCTACCTTGCAGTAAAACCTGAAAAGGTCCCAGGATCAATATAGTAGGAAATGGGACTACATGTACGGAATTTGCAGCTAACTTTTTTAGAAAGAAAAGGGGAAATAAAGTAGTAAATGAATCTCTGCTGTGTGCTAACACATACAACTTCAAGTATGACTGGAAGTTTAGGAAAAAGAAAAAAGGTCTTTCAAATATTCAGCAACTTTCACTAGGAGCATTTAGCTGAAGAAAAGGATGAAATCTCAGAAATATAATGTTGGCAGTGAAAAGCTGCTTTGGCTATATCCAGATAACCAAAGGAAGACTATAAGGTGGCTGCACTGTTAGATGTTCAGAGTGTATTTGTGAGCATTGCAAGTCCTCAGAGATGTTCAGGCATTAACGACTATGTATCCTATTTTCCAGGGGAATTCCAAGTGTAGTGCGTGAGATCAAACTGGAATAGGATGAGTAAGTGCAAGGTAGCAGCAGTTAGGTATCACTGAGTCATTTCTGAGTAAGTGAGGCCTTTGCTAGTCCTAGAGGTTCTAACTCTGGTCCTGAGAGTGGCAAAACTTAGCTACTAATGAGTCACACTTCCAAATAATGCTTCAGTATTTATCCCATGTCCTTTGTTTTACTGTGATGAGTTAGCTTTTCTTTACCCTCCATATAGTTTCCCTCCCTTTATCCATATTCTCCTGTATGGATATGTGTGCACTGTTCCTTTTTTTTTTTTTTTTGGTAAGATTGTCATGGAATGCTGTGTACAGCTTCAAGCTCTTTTTACATATGCTGCAAAGATTATCATAGCTCTTCCTGAGGAGATATCAGTAGGTTAAATACAAAATGCTAGTGTGTGACTGCTGCTATTGCAGATATAGTGGTAATTAAAACACTTGAGTGAGTACTGTTGTGAATGCATTTGATAGGGCCTACAAAGTTCTAACTGGCCACAGAAACTGTTCATAATTATGTATTTGTTTTTGCCTGACTCAGCAGAGGGGTGCTCTGGACTTATTTATATGTATAGAAAAATGAATGACAGAGTTGTGCTTTCTAATTCACTCTGTGTAATGCAATCAGATGGGAGTCGGCTTGATGATTTGTTTAATGATTTTTTCAGCTAATTTGGCTTATATTTGCTCATCTCCTTAAATTGCATTTCATAGAATCATAGAATGCTTAAGGTTGGAAGGGACCTCTAGAGATCATCTAGTCCAACCCCCCTGCACACGCAGGGTCACCTAGAGCATGTGGCACAGGACTGCGTCCAAGTGGGTTTGGAAGATCTCCAGAGAAGGAGACTCCACAACCTCTCTGGGCATCTTTCACTGTCAAGAAATTTTTCCTTAAGTTTCTGTGGAGTTTTTGGTGTTTCAGTTTGTGGCCGTTTTCTCTAGTTCTGTCGGTGGCCACCACTGAGAAGAGGCTGCCCCATCCTCCTCACTGGCTCCCTTGAGGTGCTTACAGACACTGATGAGGTCTCCTCTCAGCCTTCTCTTCTCCAGGCTGAACAGCCCCAACTCCCTCAGCCTTTCCTCATAGGGCAGATGTTCCAGGCCCCTGATCATCCTCGTAGCCCTGCACTGGACTCTCTCCAGCAGCTCCACATCCCTCTTATACTGGGGAGCCCAGAACTGCACACAGTACTCCAGGTGTGGCCTCACCAGGGCTGAGTAGAGGAACTTTATCCAATAGCTGAGATTTGGTCTACAATGCTATTCAAAATGTCCATTAAAAATAGGCCTTTAAAAGCTTAAAAATTAATATACAAACAATTATTATTGGGACATACAAGAAAATAAACTCAGAGGTGGTACCAGTATTCACTCTACATTTATAAACTAATCTAAGCAATTAGAAGACGAATGCACAGTGCACAAATACTTTGTATCCAAGTCTTTATACACAAATACAACATCATATAAATCCTGATCAGCTTGAAAGAACTGCTGAGCTGTTACTCTGGTTAGGCCAGAGTAAGTGGCCATAGTAAAAGAAGAAATCTGCAGCTCTAATACATCATCCCTTTGAAATGGGTAATTTAGGATAAATGGGTAATGGGTAATTTGTGGTTTGAAGAACTTACTATTCTTTATTCAATGCAGAGTGTAGTAAGTGGTGACTTGGTCAGCTTGGTACTTCTCTGGAAGTTCTCAGCCATCATGAGCTGGGAATTGATTCTCTCCTGCAGTTGCGTTTATACAACTGGAGCTTAGCTCTCTGCTCTGTCTAATTAGCATTATAATTCACAGCCAGTCAGCATGTTAGCATTTCAGTGTCCCATTTCAAATCAAGGCAAAACACACATAACTATAATGAGTTGAAAGTTTTGTTTCAACGATTATGTTTTGTAATGCCTAACTAACAATGATTATTCTCTCAAAAGAGATCATTTGCATGGAAAGGAATTACTAATATTAGAAGTTTGATGTTATTCCATTAGGCAAAATAACCTTTAAGTTTCATCCTTTCAGCCAGAACCTCAAATAGATGTTCTGCCTGCCACTCCTTTTGGCCTGCCCCTTCTCCCCACAATATTTTCTATTTTCTTTCTATCTTCTCTGAAGCTGTTGCTTCTCGAATCATAAGATTCTTTTCTGGGTTCTCATCTCTCCTTGGATAGCTACACTGCTCTCTATTTATACCTGTCCCCACACCTCTTATTTTCTTTCCTTCTTTTGCAGTCTGGTAACTCTGGTAGCATAAAGTGTGGCTGGTATACATTTCTCCAGCCTGATTTAGAAGGGAGTAGTGGAGTCTTCTCTAGTCTTTGAAATATTCCTGTGCAAAAGCCACTCTAAGGTCTGTGTGCAGACCTTTTTTCTCTTGTTTGTTCTGTCTTCGTTATAGAAGATTTTAAAGTCCTGTGGGAAAAAGAACCTCCTATCGTAAATCCACTTTCTTAGCACTGTGTCCATTTAGTGTTCTGTAAAGAATGTATATAGCTATTTAAATGAGGCTTATCTATTCAGGATTAAGGTTTTCAGGATTACTGTCAAATGCTCTATGTAGGACGGAAAATATGGAGACATATTTGTTTCAAACTGCACTGTGCTTCAGCAGGAAGAGAAAAAACATCTGGAAGAGTTGTTAACCTGTGCATATAACAGACATATAAATCTGATTACTCATTTGCATTTCCATTAAAAACAAAAAGCAGTGTGGAGGATAACATGTCAAGTTGATGCCTGTGACCTGGAAACCAAAGATAAACACTAGAAACTTTTTTTTTCTCCTTTTTCTTCTTTTAAGTATTACTTTTTTCAAGTGAAACACACATTGACAGGCAGAAAGTGAGATTTTCTATCTGACTTCCTATCTGTATTTTCAGTCTGGCACAAGCAGGGAGTTAAATGTGCTTTGGCAAGAGAAACTCCTGATGGCTGTTTGGGCCTCTATTCCCTGTGCTAAGAACACTTAACATATTAAATATTGTGTGTAAGTCCAGCTGGTAGGAATTTGGGGGTAATCACATCATTGCTAATCATTAAACCAGTAAGCAGTTTGTGTTTTAAACAAACAGGTGTGATACATACTTGAAATAAAACCACTTACACCTACTTTACTGACATAACCATGACAAAGTGGGAATCATATATGTCTTTTTTAGCTAGAACATATAACACATTTTCTAGCAATTTATGCCCTTATATCCAGTGACGTATTCAGGTTGTCAATATTGCTGTCTGGTGCTGTCATGAAGATAATGAAGATAATATCCACATGTTGAGAGATAGGCTTTATTTTTTTATTTTATTTTTTTTTTTTTTTTTTTTTTTGAGAATTCTAAGTAGTTCAAAGGGTTTCTCTAAGAGCTTAGCTGGTTTAACTTACCAAAATTATTTTACAGAGTTGTCATGTTAAAAATGAGCTAGAAGGAGATAAAAAAGGATAAAGAGCAAGAGGGAGATTAATTACATTTTGAGTCACTTCATAAAAATGATTTTCTGTCTCTTTTGATTGAGGAAGAGATGTTTTTGTGTTCACCTTTAGGTTTAGAATTCCCTTGTGGGAACTCTGCTTGAAACAACATTTATTGAAGGTTAAAGCATTTCGCAGGGTTGTTATCTGAACATCATAAGCTTTTTTATTTAAATTATGTTAGATTTTTGTCACTGTTATCATGTTTTCCTCCTGATATAATTAGTGGAGCTATTTCTTCTCAGTCTGTAGTAACTGTGTGTACATACATTTCACTGGACTATGCTGAAAACCTCAGTAACTTTGCAGGCTCTTTTTTCAGTGCTTAAGGGCTTCCTTTATACATGCTTCTGTTCCTTTTGCCACTTTCTTAAAAAAATCTCATATGCTGAGTCACTAGAAAATATTTCTTTCTCTTATGGTCTGTTTCTGTCCTCATTAAAACTCCCTGGAGATGCAAGAACTGATTCCTAGATGCAGGATCTGAAATTGATGGTGAGGTTGTGCTGAAGGTTATCGAGCTCCTTGTCTGCTGCTGTCAGGGCTGAGTCTAGGTAATCACTTAAGCATCTTGTTTTGTTGTTGGCTTTCATTCTGTAAGGTAATAAATAGGTTAAAGGACTATAAGGGACTTACCACTGAAGTGTCTTGGTATCTAGTGGAACATGGCACCATTCTAAACATGACAATATTGAATGGAAAAAAAGAAACCCAAGGCAGCTAACTGAGCAATCCTGAGCTAATGAACAGGAGCTGATACACCTGTTTCAGCTTGTTCAGTGGCTGCTGGAAAGTCTCCTCTGAAATTATGAGCGTCAGATGTGGAAAAATGCTTCTGCGGTGTGTACAATTACTGTAGTGCCTCTGGCAAGCAGCTTGTTCAAGGTGTCAGAAAAGGCTGCTTTCACAGCACTGAGAGGTATACCTTTTTTACATACATGCTCTGAAGTGACAAAATATATAGTTAATTTTTATAACTTGTAAAATCCTACCTTATCTTTCTGCTTGGTAAAATACTCCTTTTGTTGTGCAGGGCATGAACCCTACCAGTACCTCCATGTTCACAACAAAGGCACTCTTACTTCTGTTGGCATTTTAGACTGAAGTTAATTAACATTTTTATAGGTGCAATAATTAACATTTTATGAGCTGGTTTTCCTCATCCCTTGAACCTACTTTGGCTTCTCTCCATACTGGAAAATACAAGTGGGTAAGGTTACAAAATGCTAATGTTCAACTTGTGTTTAAGGGCAAATTGAACTTCATAAACTCTGTTGAACTGCAGTATTAGCACAGAGCTCCCTTTAAGAAAAAAGAAGTAGCAGGAAGCCTCAAAAGGCAGCTCAAGATGCTAAGCCATCAGTGAATAATACTTATTCTGTGAATGTTATTCTGTTTTCTGTTATGATGACTAAAACGGTCTGAGTGATATGACAGTCCCTCATCTATCTGTAGCTAGACATCTATGTGTGTTTTATATTTAGATTGTAAGGTAAGAGGGACTTACATTTATGTTCTGTTGGCAGTCCCAGCAAAATGGGCTTGGTCTATTCTTTGCAGAAGTGTTTCAATATAGTCCCATTGCTTTCAAAGGAACAATCATTGCTATTTGTTCTGTTATTTAAGAGTGATATAATTGAGGATATAACCAAGATGAAAGATTTGATTTCCTATATCAAAACATAGAAGTGCGATAGAAATGTATGTCTAAGTACTACAAAGCTGCATGATATTCCTGAAGTTTTTATGACCTAAATAGGATATTTTTAGGATTTCAGTTCTCAGAGGTATGTTTTCATGGCTATTGTCCTTCAAACCTTTTTCTCTGTCAGTACCATGTTCCAGCGCCAGTACTTTCAGCTTCTCAGATCTTGGTTGGTTTGTGATGAGTCATCTAGACCTGAGATACGTACTGTGTAATACATTTTCCCTTGTCAAACTTAACAGGATTTTACCCCATGAGGTGTTTCTTTTTTTCACTTCTGAAATTTCTGAAGTGTTAAAGCATTTCAGAGTAAAACAAAACATATCTATCCAAGATGAATTAGTTTAAGACTTCAAGTCTTACTTTTTAAATTTTGAAGGAAACTTACAGAAGTGCTGGAGGTTTACTCAGTTACACTGAGTTTTATAACAGACATGTCTTGCAACCTCCTGGTAATGTTTGCAGTAGCAGGAACTCTATGTCTGTACAAGATGCATAGTGTGTGGTATAGCAGAAAACAGTGTAGCAGTTTTATCTACTAGAGAGATCGCATAGAATGGAGCATTATGTCATTTAATGTGCACAGGTTTAAGACACTGCCTTGGCACCATCTGACTCTACGGAAAGTGAAGTGTAATCTGTGACCTTGAAAATCATTGATTCCCAAGTATTTACAAGCAATTGAAAATTTCAAGAGCCAAGATATTTAATCTTTACCCGGGTTGCAATGTCTCTTTAAAATGCAACTTCATGTTACACACTTGGCATACACTATAATGTCAGAAGTCAGTAAGTACATCAGTGCCAATAATGAGGAACCACATGATTTATAGAAAGAAGAATAAACCTTCTGATGTGGCAAAGAGAAAATAGCTTCAGTTGCAAACATAAAAAAAAAAAAAAAAAGGGAAAAAAACCTCCTTTCCTAGTGGTGTGATGTGGTTTAATAAATTCTCTAGATAGCATCTAGACCAGCCATTTGCAGTTTAGAGTGATGATCTTGCTGTTTCCCTCAACCTTACTTGCCAGCAAGTAATGAAATAAGTGGAAATCTATCAGTTTTTTTTTATGTCTTCTTATAATAGAAAAAAATAAAAAAAAAATGTAAAGATATTTATTTTTATGTTGGTTGAAATTATCAAACACATCTGTTTCCAGATCTAGAATAGCAAAATCCAGAAACAATTGAAAAGATGCACAATATCATAGTTTCTTACTCTGATTCAATCTTTTAGCACTACTTAATGCCTAGCATTAGATTACCATACAAGTGTAAACAAAATTAATTTACTCATCATTAACATCTTTACAGACTTCCTCTGGGAAAGTAACAGTTCTCTCTTAGGAGAGTAAATACTAGTAACAGGGATGGCTTATATGGCACAGGCTGCCAGTTAGAATCTTTCTCATTTTTTTCTGCCTTTTCTGCAGCTTGCTTGCTAGATTCCACAGAGGATGAGTTTTAAATACTATTTCAGCATTTTGGCTGGGCAAATAATCATTCATCTTTTCCATCTTGCACTTATGATTAAAGTTTGTGCAGCTGCTGTTTGTTTAAAGTATGATTAGGTGATTTTTATTTATTTATTTATTTAGAGATCTACCATTCCACACATTTCTGTGCCATTTTAATGCTAGTAAAATAGAAAGCTGCAATGAGTTGCTGTTGTAACTATTATAAAGATTGGCTGAATTGTTCAAGTGAACCACAGGACATAGGATAAGCATCCCCATGTCTAAGGGTCTATCTACTAAATCAAAAAAAAAAAAAAAAAAGTGCACCATTCATATTAAATCAGTTGAATTGTCATTAACCAAAGAGTGATATTAAATGTAAAATAGCAGAATATAAAAGAAGCCAATCACAAATCCTCTCCAGATGGAAGGCCTGGAGTATGACCTAAGGCATGCTGGAAATAGATATAAGGTCTGTGATAGATATGAGACTTATTCTCCCATTTCCTATAAGTCACAGGTTAGAGCTTTTCTCAGCAGTACTGAACTGCAGTCTTGTCATTGTTCTTATGTCACTGAAAATTACAACATTTTAGCATCTGTGAATTCATTAATAATGTCCCTTTTGCTCAGAAGAACTGCCTTCTTTTTGCTGCTAAAAGAAGGGTATGTTCTGCTGGGGTACCCTATGTTTTTCATCAGTCTGCATAGGTTAGGAAAGTTGTCATTGCACATTTTCATAAAATTGCAGAAATAGTCTTTGGAAGGGTCCTTTAGAGTTCATATAGCCCAACCTTCTAGTTAGATAGATGTCAGTAGATTGAGTCACCTAGTGGGGAAGCTCTACCAAAAAGAAATTCATATTGCAGTGGCCAATTAACTGTATTGTCATTCTTCAAAGATGAGGGTAAGAAATTCAGCAGGTATATAGACTGGCGAGTTATTTGTTACTTCCTTCAAAAAGTATCCAACTAACCCTACTAGTATTTCTATATCTTAATGTAAAGATTCGATGGGAACTTGCTGTGTTTTTTATTTAATTATTTATTTTATTGTCCCCTAATCAAAGAATGTATCATAAAGTTTCATTAGACATTATTTTCACATCTCTAAGGAGCAAAGTTTTAACCTGGGAGGGAGAGTGCAAAGAACAAATAAAATGTATATATGTAGGTGGAACTAGGTGAGAATCAGTGGTGATTTTGTCTTTGTGCAGAGAGATTTAGATTCTGTATACATGGGGGGTAGTTTTAGGCTATTTCTCCCTGGATTGATTCTTACAGGACATCTGTGCTGTGTTTCATGTGATTTGTGTACTCAAAACATTCCTAGAATTGATGCGAGCTGATAAATTCGTTCACGTTCCATATTTCTTTAATTGCCCTATGCTTATTATATGAGGCAAGATGTAGTTTGGAGACTATGCAATGCCAAAATAACTTTGGAAAAAGAATCTGCATTTTTTGTAATTATAGGTATAATACAAGTGCATACAGAGCAGTCCTATCAAAAATCAGATTCATTTTCCACTTTTATTGTACATATCTAATGCTTAAATAAGAAGTTACATATGAGTGTGTGTGTGTATATATATTTTTATGCATATATATAGATGGATATATATATACACACGTGGATGAATATTTTATCCATCTGTTCATTTTATCCATCTGTCCATTCTATCCATCTGCCTTTATCACTGTGATAGCCTGTCATTTGCTAAGATGAACTTGGTAACAGCTATGTTTCTTTTCTTTTTCCACGTAGGAAAGGTGTAGATTGAATGCTCTTTAATCTAAAAATTACTTGTGAAGTTTAGATGAGAAACTGTTACCTCAGTGTTAAAACTATTTTTTTTTTTTTTTTTTAACTCTGCCCAGGACTTAGCATTCTTCTAAATGGAGTATGTCACTCAGTAAGTGTATGCTTATTATGTAGTTGGATATTACCTTGCAGCTAAGGAACCACTTCCTTTTGTCCGTTTATGAAAGCTAGAGCAATACCAGAACCATTTCTTCTCAGTTCATCAAATCTAGATACACCTTAATGGTTTTTAAAATCATTCCCCTAGTAGTAATAATAATATTATAGTGTATTTTATGCCTTGTTATATTAGTTAACTGTAGAACAAAGCTACTGCTATTAGCTCTATATAAAATTACCTTTCTTAATTTTCTGATAGTGTTAATTTTTAGACAAATTCCCTGATGAAATTAAATAATATTTTATTGTAAATAATGTCAGGAACGCACCAAATGGATCCGCCTATTTGCAATAATGTGTTTTGGAGATTTTCCTTTTTCTTAGTTTCTTCCTAGGAAGAGTAATGGAAAGTATGGGAGAGCATGTTGTATTTACTGAAACAATAATAATTTACCAAAGAATACTATTAATGAGAAAAAGACCTTGTATTAAATTATTTCCAGATCTAAAAGAAAAACAAAGACAAAAGGAATAGCCATTTTAGGTTTTGCTTGTTTCTTTAGAAAAATATTTCCTTCTGCAAGCTATTTTGCTATGTATCTATGCTGATTTTACAAAATTACAAAGTAAACATTAATAGGAAAACAGTAGTATTTACTATTTTTCCATTAAAGCAGTTGTTTCTTAGGTTTAGAAGTTGGAGAATACCAAAATATAATGTATGCTATTTTTGAAAATATTGCATAATATCTCTAGGGCAGAAAATAAAATTCTGCTTTGAACTTTATGGATTAAAAAGAAACAATGAATAGTTCTGTTTAGACCAAGTGTCTTCCAGAGTGGCATTGCAAGCATATTGCAAGAACTATCAACATGAATAAAGGATGTTCTCTTTGGTTTCTGAGAATATCCAGCAAAGAACATGACAGTAATTTTCAGGTAACCGAAGAAAATTAACTCTTGACTTGTTTTTTTTTTAGCAGGCTTGGCAGAGGGATTGGATGGGTTGTATAAGTTAAAGATTTCTTGAAGACTTTGAGGCATGAGTCACAGAACAGCTTTTCTTTGTGCTGATATATGTGTTTCGCTTTATTTCAGAAGAATCCTAAAACATATTACTTCAAAGACAAAAACTCTCTTAAACAATAAGTGAAATGATCACTGAAAGTAAGGCATTTTGTGCTGATTGTATACTGAAAAACTGACTTGGTAAATGGAACCAGTTTGGAGGTGATTCCTTAAAATAGGAGGTTGCTTATTAGGATTGCCCTGAAAAACCTGACACGCTCTTATTTGTTTTTATTGAATCACACATTTAAGCAAACTAAATCTCTCTTTAGAAACTGTGTTTTATGATTTTTTTTTTCTTTTTGATCATAGAATCAGAATCATTAAAGTTGGAAGGGACCTTTAGAGATCATCTACATTGAAGTACAGCCTTTAGTAAGGACGCATTTCTGTAACAGGCCACTTAAAATGCTACTTCACCAATAGCCATCTTATCTTGTCGTTTATTATTATCACCAAATTCTCTGAGTGTTATAGAGATGGTACCAAGAAAGTGAGTTACAGTGCTTTTGTGTGTGTAGAAAAAGAGATGATTGTTTTCAATTCTTTTTAAAAAAAAAAAAGCTATCTTAAAAAAAAAAGAAAATGGGATAGTCTGCTCCTAAATTCAAGTGGTGCTACAAGAAGATATTTTATTTGTATGCAACTGTGCCAACAACCATAGTATTTCCGTGCCATATTTGTACATATTTGTACAGGACATGTGCAACAATGTTGTTTTGGTGATAATAACTGTGGTGAGAGTTCCCAAAACTCCTACTATTTGTGTATGAGAAAACAGACATTTTACCACTCTTTGTTTTGAGGGACGAATTAGGTCAGTACTTAGAATTCTGTCTATGTAGAAAACAAGAGGAATCATAGAATCATAGAATAATAAGGTTGGAAAGGGGCCTTGAGAGATCATCTAGTCCAAACCCTCTGCACACGCAGGGTCACCTAGAACATGTGGCACAGGACTGTGTCCAAGTGGATTTGGAAGATCTCCAGAGAAGGAGACTCCACAGCCTCTCTGGGCAACTTGTTCCAGGGCTCTGTCACCCTCACTGTCAAGAAATTTTTCCTTAAGTTCCTGTGGAACTTTTGGTGCTTCAGTTTGTGGCCATTACCTCTAGTTCTGTCAGTGGCCACCACTGAAAAGAGGCCGGCCTATCCTCCTCACTGCCTCCCTTGAGGTACTTGTAGACACTGATCAGGTCTCCTCTCAGCCTTCTCTTCTCCAGGCTGAACAGGCCCAGCTCTCTCAGCGTTTCCTCAGAGGGCAGATGTTCCACGCCCCTGATCATCCTCGTAGCCCTGCGCTGGACTCTCTCCAGCAGCTCCACATCCCTCTTGTACTGAGGAGCCCAGAACTGCACACAGTACTCCAGGTGTGGCCTCACCAGGGCTGAGTAAAGGGGCAGGATCCCCTGCCTCGACCTGCTGGAGATGATCTTCCTAATGCACCCCAGGATCCCATTGGCCTTCTTGGCCACGAGGGCACAGTGCTGCCTCATGGTCAACTTGTCATCCACCATGACGCCCAGGTCCTTCTCTGCAGAGCTGCTCTCCAGGATGTCTGTACCCAGCCTGTACTGGTGTTTGCAGTTATTCCTCCCCAAGTGCAGGATCTTGCACCTGTCTGTCGAATTTCATAAGGGTTCTTAATGCCCACTTGTCCACTCTGTCCAGGTCCCTTTGGATGGCAGCACAGCCCTCTGGGCTGTCAGCTACTCCTCCTACTGAGTTTGGTATCATCAGAAAACTTGCTGAGGGAGCACTCTGTGCCTTCATCCAGGTCACTGATGAATAAATTGAACAGGACTGGGCCGAGGACTGACCCCTGGGGGACACCGCTAACCACAGGCCTCCAACTAGACCCTGCATTGCTGATCACAACCCTCTGGACTCTGCCATCCAGCCAGTTGCTAATCCACCTCACTATTCACTCATCTAACCCACACTTCCGGAGCTTGCCCAAGAGGATGCTATGAGGGACGGTGTCAAAAGCCTTGCTGAAGTCAAGGTAGATGACATCCACCGCTCTCCCCTCATCCATCCAGCTGGTCATTCTGTCATAGAAGGCGATCAGGTTAGTCAAGCAGGTTTTCCCCTTGGTGAATCCATGCTGACTACTCCTGAGCACCTTCTTCTCCTCCATGTGCCTGGAGACAACAGCCAGGCTGAGGTGTTCCATCACTTTTCCAGGGATGGAGGTGAGGCTCACTGGCCTGTAGTTGCCTGGGTCCTCCCTCTTGCCTCTTTTGAAGACTGGCGTGACATTGGCTTTCTTCCAGTCCTCTGGCACCTCCCCCATTCACCCGGACCTTTCGAAGATGGTGAACAGTGGCTTAGCAACAATATCAGCCAGTTCACGCAGCACTCTCAGGTGTATCCTATCAGGGCCCATGGATCTGTGGATGTCAAGTTTCCCTAAATGCTCTCTGACCCAATCTTCCTCCACCCAGGGCAAGCCTTCCTCTCTGAAGGCACCTTCTCTTGTCTCTAAGGTCTGGGATTCCAGAGGGCTGCCCTTGGTAAACACTGAAGCAAAGAAGGCTTTCAGTAACTGCTTTTTCTGTGTCTTTTGTAACGAAGGCACCCACCCCATTCACCAGCAGACCCGCGTTTTCCCTAATCTCCCTTTTGGCACTGATATATTTGAAAAAGCTCTTCTTGTTATCTTTAACATCCCTTGCCAGATTTAATTCCAGTTGTGTCTTGACCTTCCTTGCTAGCCATCCCTGCATTCCCTGACAACATTCCTATATTCTTCCCAAGGAGCCTGTCCTTTTTTCCACTTTCTGTATACTGTCTTTTTCTGCTTGAGTTTTACCAGCAGCACCTTGCTCATCCACACAGGCCTCCTGCCCCCTCTGCCTGACTTCTTACTCAAAGGGATGCACTGCTCCTGAGCATGCAGGAAGTGCTGCTTGAGTACGAACCAACTCTCATGGGCCCCTCTTCCTTCTAGAGCCCTAGCCCACAGGATTCTTCTGAGGAGGTCTCTGAAGAGGCCAAAGCTGGCCCTCCTGAAGTCCATGGTTGCAAGGCTACTTACAGCCCTGCTCCCGCCTAGCTGGATCCTGAACTCAACCATCTCATGATCACTGCAGCTGAGGCTACCCACCACCTTCACATCTCCAACAAGTCCCTCTCTATTGGGTAGTACAAGGTCCAGTAGCCCACCTCTCCTCGTTGGCATCTTCACAACCTGTATTACAAAGTTGTCATCAATGCACTGCAGAAACCTACAGGACTGTTTGTGCCTGGCTGTGTTGTCCTTCCAGATGTCAGGGTGGTTGAGGTCCCCCATGAGAACCAGGGCCTGTGACCATGAGGCTACTTCCAGCTGTCTGTAAAAGGCCTCACCAACTTCCTCATCCCGATCAGGTGGCCTGTAGCAAATGCCTACCACAGTGTCTCCCACATTACTCTGCCCTCTAATCCTTACCCACAAGCTCTCAACTCGCTCCTCATCCACCCCCAGGTTGAGCTCCATGCATTCCAGTTGCTCTCTCATATAAAGAGCAACTCCACCACCTCGCCTTCCCAGCCTCTCCTTCCGATAAAGCACATAGCCTTCCATGAGAGCATTCCAGTCTTGTGAGCTATCCCACTATGTCTCTGTGATTCCAGTGAGATCATGATGCCAGGACCACACACACATCTCCTGTTCCTCCTGCTTATTCCCCATGCAAGGGATGAAAGAGGATCCTCTACAATCATCTCCTATACTCACCTCCCCACTACCATACTCCTGCTGGATGCCTTCTGACTTTGGCTGCATGACACTGATTGCCCTGTCTATGTAACATTCCCCATCCCCCTTCCTGCTTAGTTTTAAGTCCTCCTAACTAGGCTGGCGAAATTTTTCGCAAAGACACGTGTGCCCCTCTTGCTGAGGTGGTTCCCATCATTCCCCGCTAGCTGGTGGTCTTCAAACAGGGTCCCATGGTCTTAGAAACCAAAACTCTGTTGCCAAGCTCAGCAGCGCAGCCAGTTGTTAACCTGGAATATCCACCTTTTCGTCCTCATATCCTTTTCCCTCACCGGCAGGATAAAGGAGGACACAACCTGGGCACCCAGACCTTCGACTGCCATACCTAGGGCCCTGAAATCTTGTTTGATGTTTCTCAGTTTCCCCACAGCATCATTAGTGCCCACATGAAACAGCAACAGGGGATAATAGTCAGACACCTGGACAAGCCTTGGCAGTCTCTCTGTAACGTCCCTTATTTGGGCCCCTGG
Source organism: Nothocercus nigrocapillus (assembly GCA_013398345.1). Classification (NCBI taxonomy): domain Eukaryota; kingdom Metazoa; phylum Chordata; class Aves; order Tinamiformes; family Tinamidae; genus Nothocercus; species Nothocercus nigrocapillus. Next base: position 1,920,570 of record WBNA01000091.1, read on the forward strand.
CAGGTAACAGACATCTCTGCACAAGGGGTCAGGACTGCAAATTGGTGCCTTTGGGCCCTGCGGCTTTTAAGTTTCCGCCCTCCCTGCCGGCTCCGCCGCCGCCGGGTCAGAGCCGCCTCCGGGCCGGCGCTCGGCGCTGCCCGCACGGGATCGGCGCTGGGGCTGCCTCTCACTCCCTGCGCCTTCCTGCTTGGCGGCTTCGGCCGCGCTTGTGCTCCTGGAGACGGGGGGCTGCGGCGCGAGCGGCCGACCCGGGGCCCTTCCCTCCGAGATCTGAAATACTATATAAAGGAAATACTATATGAACACGAAAAATATTTTTAAAACACAACTTTCTCTTCAGTTCAGGTGTAATAGCAGGGTTAATCAGAGGAGCAGGGAATTCAAAGTAACATGGTCTCTTCATGAATTTATTTAGTTCTCTTATCACAGAGTTCCTCTTTTGTGCCCAGACTGCCCTCCAAGTCTGTTTACTTAGCCCAGGCCCCCAAAAACTCAAACCTTTCAGCACAAAGTCATGTATAGACACTGGCTCTAATGGTCATGGAGCAATCCCAGCCTCCAGAACCACCGCCGAAGTGAAGTGAGGTCAGTTTTTTAGAAACATACGCTTCATTCGGGGCCGCCAGTTGCATCACTAAATAGCTGCTGAATACAAAACATGATGGTGGGAAGCCACAATATTCAAGCTGGGAAAGATCCTGTGTTTCAGAGTCCTCAGTCATGTGGAAATTGGATTTATATCAGGGAATAGTATTCTCCGATACTAAATACTGGCATGTGGCCAGGATCTCACTATAAAACAATTCCCGTAATGATGGACGTTGTTCCAGATATTTTGACACCCCTCATACAGACTTTTTTAATAATTATAGCAGAGTGTTTCCTCACTGGTGAGCTGTCCTGTACCCTGTGCTTCTCACTGATGGACAGTAAATGCTGGGGGCTAGAGGAGAAAGATGCGCAATGACTACTGCTGAGCAGAGAATGCTGTGAGTTACAACTATTGGAGGTAGTATAGGCTCAGTCTTACAGCTCTTCTGCCTTTCTTTACCAAACTGCCACAAATGGGAGCATGCTGTGCTCTGGCTCACACTGATCCAGCCCAGAGCGAGTGAGTCTAGCTGAAATCCAGGTCACATAAGTGGTTCCTCTGTTACCAGCTATCCAAGAACCTCGGGATTTATTCTCCCAGACTTTGAATTGAATCCGCAAGAAACACAGTTTTCAATTCTTGAGAAACATAGTAAAAACAAAGTATTGCTGTGCATTACAGATTGTCTGTAAGAGACAACCCAAATCCTCAGAAAATGCTAGTATTTGCTTTTCTTTTTATCCTGCTGAAATTTTTGCCTGTTTATTTTCTGAGCAGCACATCCTGAATGCTTCTTTGCAGTTGTAACAGCATATAAAAAGCCAAGCAAAATTGCAGTTCAGTTAACCTACTAAGATTATAATAATGACTGTGACTCACAGCTATAAATTCCTGTTTTTTGCCTTGAAAACCCCTTGACACTAATTGTTCTACATAATCAATGTTGGAACAAGTTGCTGTTTTTTTTGTTGTTGTTTAATATTTTTAAATTACTTTGAAATTCTATTTTTTTGAAATTTGAAATCCCAAAGATTTAAGAGAAATGAGTCTTCAGTATAGAATTGAAAAAAAAAAATCTGTAAAATATATGAATGGATACCTGTTCCTTGCCTTGGTTTGGTCCCTGAAACCTTCTATATGGTGATGTAGTTAATATGCTGTTATCTACTGTTGTTTGACAATGCAGTACTCTCTTTAACTGCTTTACCTGATCTAACTTCATGGCCTTCTTTCACCATTTGTAATTAACGAGCAACTAAAGATGTTGTTTTATGTAGGTACAGCACAGAGTAACTGCTGCTGTGTAACATACGTTTTAGCAGCGTCAATCAAATGAAGCTCTCTGCATAGTAATGTGAGTTTTAATGGTATCTGAGAAGTTGTTTAAATTATTACTTCTGTGAATGCCAAATACCCATATGACTAAGTTACAGTAATTGTAGTGAAAATCAGAACTTTGATTCTTATCAGATGTCAAAAAAGAGGCTCTGACTGTCTAGGTTATAAACCTGTGATGAAAAAAAGCTTTTCTCAAACTCTTGTTCTTGACAATTGTAAGAGCTGGGAATTATCAGAGGACTTTCTCATTAGTATCTGTTATTGATTCACCAAGACCAGCTCACCAAGATCAGGTCTGTTCACTACCAGTGAGTCATTTTTAATAGGATGAATCTCAAGTCCCCAGTGGTGTTTTTAAAGCTGCTGACAGAGGGAAGGTTGGAACAGAGTAGCAATGGCAGTTATTCACTACCCTACTACATATATAATACAGTATACTACATATGTAGGTGACCCTTTCTTTGTCTGTTTTCTGAGTTTTTTCCAGAAGAACCCGGAGCTTGCACCTACCCCACATGATTCCAGTTATTCATTACTCTTGCTTTGGTGTGTTCCCTTTTTCACTAGCTTTGACGTAAGACCCCATTTTTGCCAGATCGCTCTGTATAGTGGCTGTTGTTCAGCATGTAATAGTTAGATCTGATTGGGTTAAATCAGAGATCTCAGGGACTAGTTCCACTGTTGTGTGAGTGTCTCTACCATGTCTTCAGTAGAATTGTCATTCTGAAGTGTTTTTAAATCTCTGATTTTTTTTCCCTCTATATTTGATATATCATAGGCGGCAGGTGTCTCTTTTTAACCATCAAGAACTTAATTTGAACACGTTCATAACTAATACGTCAGTTTTTTTAAATATAGCCTCAGGGGAAGGGAAAGCCCATAGATTTCATTCCAGAAGAAAAACTTTTCACTTTCTTAATGCTTATATTATGACATACTGTTAAAAATATATGTAATGAGATTCAGATTAAAACCTGCTTGTGCCATTCCAGTCCCATTTATGCAAAAATTACTAGTAATAAAAATATTTCTTAAGAGGGAACTCTTAATATTTCTTTTTTATGCTCTCTGTAAGTGTAGATAGTTTCATTGGATAGTCTGAGAATACAATAAATATTCTTAATTTACTCTGTGTGACCCTTTCCTCTTTTTTACATCTTATATTTCTTTTAAAATTATATTTTAAGCAATAATGAAGATACAGCAAAAACTAAGCCCCAAACTAAGTTACACATGTATAGGCCAAAGCCAATGATTTGGGGACAGTTTCATAGTGGTTTTCAAAGACATATAAAAGGCTAAGTCACTGCTTGATATGGTAATTGAGCCCAAGATGCCTGGGTGCTTGGTGGGTTGCCTGCTCAGAAGCCCAGCTGAGATAGCAGATGCTTGCATCCCTCAAGTCCCTGGTCCCTGCAGAGGAATGCAAAACTAGTAACTGCCATACCAGATTAATGGACTTTTTGTGCCTCTGTGCCTTTGCTGTCATTGACTGACACATCAGCATTAACCACAGAGGAAGGTGTGAGGAGTCTTGAGCACAAGAACTTGGAACAGCCTGTTCACAGGGAAACTGTGTTTCTTGTCCCTTGGTGGTAAGAGGGTGAAAAGTGAGATTTAGTCCCATTAGCTTTTAGATTTATATGTAAAATTTCTAATGATCTTGCTATGGTGCAATCTTTTTCCCATATATCTTTTTTCTTCTCTTTTGTATTTGCTTCTTTTTCAGTTGCAGAGTACTTTCGTTACTTCGTATTTACATTACTTCGTATGTAAATATCTCTCTCAAATTTCAAGTACTTGTGGAGTTACTCATCATCTAGTCCATGAAGTGTGGAGTAACTTTGTGCATGCTGAAGTCATTGGCAAAGTATTAATATATTGCAGTGAAGCAACAAAGTTGGCCAACTAAATAGACCTTCAGTCTGCATTACTTATTGTGCCTTGGAACAAAAGCTTTTCAATCTAAGCGGCAAAATGTATTTTAAGCATTTTTGTCTAATCTATCTTGTATTCCGTGTGAAAGAAATGTGCTTAGCAATTAATTTTGTATAGAATACTGATGCATATAAAATACTTACATTATATTGTGGTTTCCCTGCTGAGACAGATTACATTGGTCTCTTTTATAATTGCTGCAGAGGACTCTCTTATAATTGGATTTATTTTCAATAAACTTGATCATTCTACTCATTTTATATTTTGCTGCACCTTAAGTATTCTAATTATCCTTTTTTTGCTAATAGGAGTTGTTTTGTTTCTTGTTTTATGTTGTCTATTTCATTGTACTTTCTTTTTTATTACTTTTGAACATACTATACCACACAGTTTGCCATCTGTTATGATTTTTTTCTTACAAAAACATTTTTTTCTTTACAATGTGTTAATTGCTTTTACTTTCTACTAGAGAACTTTCATTATTTTATGTATCTGCTTCTAACCTGAGAAAAAGGTTTGGTTCTCCCTTCATGCCTCTCTCCCCTCCCCTCTGCCTTCCTCTTTCCCTCACACTGTTTAGTGTACGTATGTGTCTATGAGATAAAACTGATCTAGTGCTCTGAAACCAGTAAACTGTGTCACCACAAGTCACTTCTTAAAGCTTCATTTTTATAAACTGTGCTCCTTTTTCAGACACTCAGTTAAAGTATGCTGTCTTCGACATGTTTTTGACCTGCTGGAATACAGGATAGAAGAAGGCCTTTAGGTTAAAGTTTCACACTCTCAAAGTCTCTCCACTATTTGTCACTGCTTTCATTGGAATTAGAACCTTCAGTGTTTTTTTCTTTAATTTAAAGACAAAATCTGCAATGTAAATAAGGTTGTTCTACTTATTGCAGTCCTTTATCAGGGTTTCTACTCACTTTAAGGAAAGCATATAGTAGAGAAACTGCTGAGATTTGTGTTATTTTTGTTTGTTTTTGCTTTTTTTGCATGCATACAGACATTCTAATGAGAAGAAACATCAAATATTAAAATTTTTACAGTAAAAAAAGAAGAAAAGAAGGTCGTATAGCATGCTTACACAATTGATCATGCGTCTGATGATCCCTTAAGCTAAATTCTCATAAAATTATTCATGTCCTCTCTTAGAGGCCCAACTTGAGTGGACAGTTAGGTGGATTAGGAATTGGATGGATGGCAGAGCCCAGAGGGTTATTTTCAATGGAGCGGAGTCGAGCTGGAGGCCTGTGGTTAGTGGTGTCCCCCAGGGGTCAGTCCTCGGCCCAGTTCTGTTCAATTTATTCATCAATGACCTGGATGAAGGGACAGAGTGCTCCCTCAGCAAGTTTGCTCATGCTACCCAACTGGGAGGAGTAGCTGACAGCCCAGAGGGCTGTGCTGCCATCCAAAGGGACCTGGACAGAGTGGACAAGTGG
>WBNA01000091.1:1926539-1974017 GCA_013398345.1 Nothocercus nigrocapillus
AGACCCGCTTGGATGCAGTCCTGAGCCACATGCTGTAGGTGACCCTGCGTGTGCAGGGGGGTTGGACTAGCTGATCTCTAGAGGTCCCTTCCAACCCTAAGCATTCTATGATTCTATGATTCAACTATCACACCTAACTGCCCTTTTTTATGATAATTTGAAATATATACATTATTGTATGTTTTTAGGGTAAATTCTTCCATCAGGGAATAACAGTACTGCACTTCAAGTGGACTGATGCTGGACTCAAGTCATTGGACTATGCCTGCCATACTCAGGCTATAACCCCTCTCTTGTTTTAAATTAGTAAATTAAATACTTTTGAGAATCTGAATTTTAGTGCTTTCTAAAGTGAGAGACAATTGCTCAGCCCTCATTCAGGGCAGTTCTGCTTGCAAGTGACATAGGAGGTTGTATCCAACAGACTTAGAGCATTTGAAAACAAAATGCAACCACTAAAAGCTGCTTGAGGGATAAATTAAACTACTCTCAGCTTACCAGAGATTTAAAGGTGATAGAAGATGAGAAAATCTGCCATTTCTGCTGCTGGTAATCTGCCTGTTCCCTGGGGACCAGTGCTCATTTTACTGTTTTCTTCAGCATATTCATCAAAGGGTGTAAAGAGTTCATACGCTAGTGAACTATGTGTTAACTCCCCTGTTTGTTGTGCAAGGTATAATTTATTATCTCCATTTTACAGGTGGGAAACCTGAAATGTTGCATGCTGACAATAAATGAATTCCTCAGCATGGCAGCCAAGAAAAGAGTCCAGACCACCTGTGTCACTTCTCTGCTTTTGCCTGGACATGCAGTGATGGGTATGTCATGTTCGCGCCATTGATTAAAGTGACAACACTACCAAGAGTATGGCAGGGAGGGAATGAGTGTCTCTGCACTTACTGCTTAGCCGGTCCTTCGAGATAATATCCAGAGACGTTGGAAGGTGTTCATGGTTGTTGCCGAGAAACAGAAGAAAAGGCGTTGATATTTTAATTCTTGTTGTGAGAACATTCACAGCTGTCAAACTTTTCTGAGCCTTCCTGGGAAACAGTTAAATTTGGTTTGCTTCTGAGTGCTTGTCATTAAGTCTATCAAACAGTAGGTCATTTGAAGCTGATTTATGAAGCAGTTGCTTCCATGGGCCTGCCACTCAAGACACGAGCTGTAACACGGTCCTTTCTTTAGATCCCCCATCTGGTCAAGAGGGACATTTTCCATGGCAGCAAAGTTCTGGTGAGCAAAATATGTTCTAGAGAATAAGCATTAGGTGGCACAAGTCGTTTTATGGGCACTTCAGTATTTCATCTAACTCCATCTGTTCAATGTGCTAATTACAAATTCAGCCACAAACAGAATTTAGAGCCATATCATAATAAGTTAGCTGGAAGTGATTTGTATCCGTGTGTATTGTATAATTTTTATTCTGAACACCGTGCAGCTGTTAGGTTTGCTGAATATTCCTGCTGAAACTGGGGGAAAAAAAGTGAATTTATTGATACTTTTTTTTTTTTTGTAAGTTGTGCTGTTTTGTCTGGTTATGCCAAGACATGGTATCTGCACATTTGAGGAGCTGTTTGTAGGACAAAAGTGAAGAGAGGAATTGCCTTAATACTGTCTTGAAAGCACCCAAGACCAAGCTAATTCTATACAAACATATATAAAAAAGCTTTTAACTACTAGTACTAATGTTTTCAGTAATCATCATTAAGTATGTAAATTAGGTAAATTAGGTATATTAAGAACAGTACTGCTTTTCTGTTATTTTAAGGATTACAGTGCTTGATGAAGACAAGGTTAGTATATGCAGTTTGTAGATTGAGACAGAGGTACACAGGTCCCCATTTTAATTCTGCTTGACATTGCAGTAGGCATTTGAACCTAACACCTTATCACTTTAATACTAAGTTATTACATATTCTAGATAAAGCTTTCTAGATATCTGTTAACTTACTTAGCTTGAAGATGTTCCTGGACAGTAAATATTGAAAATTCATACACATCTACTATATTGTAGATACTATCTTCAGCATGCACTGTTGAAAGACACCAAATAAGTCAATAGTTGGACTTGTGAATTCCCATCTCCTACCTCATGTATTCCTTTTAGAAAATTTTCTTAAGAGCACTAGACTCCAGCTCATGTTACCTCCTACCCTGTCTTCCCAACTTTTACCCTGAGGATAAAACAAATAATGACTTATTATTTACTCTGTTGAACCACTATGGTGTCAGTATTTTAGATTCAGAGTATCACTACAAAGAATTTCAATTACCAATTTAAATGTATGTTTGGAATATTGTGTACATCTTTTTGTAGGTCTACACATTGATTTGTTATATTGACATCAAAATGTGTAATAAACACACTTCTCATGAGAAATTAACTTTTGTCTTAGTGTTTATTTGGCTTGTTGTATTTTGCACTAAATCACCTAGTAGATGAGTCACAAATATTAAAACATTTTTTTAAATAAGATGTGAGGCTTTCTCTTGGAAACCTTCAAAATTTTGTCTTCCACTGAAATCAGCTCTATACCAACTCCTGTCCATTTAAATTTGATCGTGTGCACTTATCTGGTGCACTTCTCTGGAATTGTTCTGTTCTAAAACACAAACCAACAGAAATATGCTTCATGTAACTGTAAACTGGGAAATACCTTCCAATGTCAAGAAAAAGAAATTAACTGCAGGAGAGAAACTGAAAAAGTGATGGAGAGTGAAAGGTTAGTACATTAGAACTAAATAATAAAGAATAAGGACACTCGTTAAAATGAAACAAAAAACCAAAATGCATAGTGACACATTTTTATATTTTTTCCATTGGTATCTATATAAGGGACCTGAATTTCCAAAAATCTTGCTGGCTTCCATAGCAGCTATTGAATATCTACAGCTGTTCGATGTCAGCCTAATAGGAATACTTCTAAGCATTCCTCCTTCCCCCTTTTGTAAATCAGCTGCCTTCACACTTGAGGTCCTTACCTCCTTTCCTCTGGGCTCACACTCTCAAGAATAGCAAATGTGGAAGAGCTGAGGAGCAGCAGTAAAGAGGAGAGAAATTTCTGAAAACTTTCAGAGCAAACAAGTTGCTTGATTTCTGGTATTCTCAAATCATTCAGCAAATCAATTTACTTTGAAAGGATGGACCTCATTTTACTACAGCAACTTTTAAACCTTAGATCTTAAAAGTCAAAGATTCTGGTCAAAAGAGAAAAAAAAAATAGATCAAGTTGATCCCATCTAAGTGTAGACAGGATGGGCAAAGGAATGAAACTTCTGAATAAGGAATATTATTTATTTAGGGATTAGGAGTGAATCTCTGCTCCCACATCTGGTCATTGTGGAAAAATCAAGGCACTTTATAATTCTAACATAGAGAAAATTAAAGCTACAGTTGTGGGTAGATGGCTATCTGGGCCTTGCCTCTGTTCCTTCCTAAAATATATGGTCACTAGTTCACTGAGTTATCCAAATGTTCCCTAACTCATCTCTGCATAGATAAAAATGATGGACTGATTCAAAATAGGACTAAATTGTGCCAAAAATGACTGAATAAACTTCTAGGTGGCTTCATGACAGCAATGTGACTAGTTGTTACAGGAACTCTTCAGGTGGGAATCTCATACTCCTTCCTAAATGCCCCCAGAGAGCCCTTGCTCTACGTGTAAGGCAGCTGATAATGTTTATATGCTTAAATGTATTGATTAACATCGTGGGCGGAGAATCTGGCTGTCTCAGACTGTCCTCAAGCAGTTCCTGCTGCACAGTTGGTCAAAGTGTACATAGGTTAAATACTTCCAAATACACAATAGAAACTCTTCCTGCAGATGCAGAAATGGTCATATGGGACAGTCTTTTGCACAGATTTAGGAAAATTAGATTATGTCTACGTATTCTACAGAACCAGATCATGCATCCATTGGAGCAGTCCCCATGACTCAACTGGAAAAGAATTTGCTAGGAATTTCTCCCTATCCAGTTGAGGGTCCTTGAAAGAAAGACTCCCATCAGCATCCAGACAGCAACAGACTGTCCTGTTTGAGAGATTTGATTCTCTACTTTAGTATTATCCTACACAAAAGATGAGAACAAGTTGTTTTTATTTGTTAAAAAAAAAAAAAAAAGTGAATACCTGTGTAGGAGTACACACCTTGACCTCCTTCCATGTAATGCTGGAACAAAATACAGCCATGTGCCTTCTCCTTTGCTTATGCATTGTTTTATTTATTTATTTATTTATTTTCATAGCAAAAAAAAAAAAAAAACATGAAGCTGGGATGAAGTCAAGGTGCTCTTCAATGTGTGTTCTCATATGCATAAATAAGAAATGGAAAGCTAAGGTGTGCTGCAAAGCATAACTGCTGCACAGCATCCACTGACATTTTATCCCTCTCTAAATGTGGCTCTAATGTACAAGGTGGGAGAGAGAGACCTCTGCACAGGATATTTCAGATAAATGGATGTACAGTTTGCTTAGCAAGCAAACTGCTCAGAATTGCTCTGACTGCCAAGGAAAGAGTCAAGCTGTTTGCAATGAAGAGGAAGTAGTAATTGCTGGCAATGGGTGGGAAAGTCAAAGGAGTATTGCTCCTGCTTCTAGAGTCAGCAAAAATCAGTTTTACCTTCCACCAGTGGAGCATGGAGAATAGGCAATAGTCTCCAAACCAAAGTGGCTAAAAATAGGTGTGTTAAATTGAAGCTTTACTGATTTAAGTTCATAAGCTGCCTTGGGGCAGTGGACACCCTCTTCCTTGCCTTGAAACCAAGCGGGTGGAAGCAGGGGAAAGTGAAGAACCAATGCTTGATGCTGGGGGAAATGTTCAGACCCCAGAAGAGAACATTATGTTTCAGTACAGAGATAGTCAAATTAGGAGGATTCCCAAGTAAGAAATGTGGTAAAAACATTTGCCTCATAAGAAATTAATTTGGGATGCGCTTATATACTTTTGCTTTAATTTGTCAGTCCACATCATCCTATTTTCAAAGGCTTCAGACTTTCAAGAAAGGAAAAGAAAATGCAGTGTCATAGGATCAAAGGCTGTTAGTAGTAAACCGTCTAAGTCAACACTTCATGGAAAATCATGAGGTGATATTTATATTAATAAACTACTTGGAAAATATTTACTCATTATATACATACATACATATTCATATAAGCATGTATGCATATATGAATTGCACTCTGATATGTATATATGTTCACAGAAGTCATAACTGATTCATTAGCCATATATAAACAGAAGAAAAGAGCTACATTTACACATAGTATTAAAAGTGAATGGTTTGATTAGTTCTAAAATAAATACTGATTTCTAGGAGTTTTGGAAAGAGATTTGCTATGAAAAAGAAAAAAAGAAATCTTTTAAAACAATTGACTTTTTTTGTAGGCAGAAGAGTACTAGACTTTAAGGTTAAATGCTATACTAATGCCCAGTCTGCCCCCAAAACTGTAATTATAGTAATCAAACACTATTTTTTATGCCATTTCCTTTGCCTCATGCATACTGAATGTTTGGAATTTAATCTTCAGTTTATAGCTTGACATTAGCAACAGCTTTTTAAAAATATTTAACAACTCCACTTAGCAATTTGTGTATCAACTGGGAATAATGCAAGAGAATTGTTGGCAACTGATACCGCCCCCTAAGGTGGTTCTTCATTCCATATTAAACCTGACTGTTGTTATTGTAATCAGTTTTATAATTCTCTATGACATTTAAGTCCATATAGAGCAGTATTCTGTTATTCTCACATATGGCAGTGAATTTTAGGTTTAAGATCTGATACACTTGTGTACTATATGGAAGATTAGGCTATTTTGTCTAATTCATGTTTACCATTTTTTCTTAAGCAAATGTTTTTATTAAGAGAGATAACCCACACTTGGAGTTTAGCTGTATCTTTAAGATTCCGTTATATTTCAGAGTGTAGACTTTCTTAACTATTTAAGATGAACCATAAGATTTGCAAAATTTAAAGGCATTATTAATATTGCAATTGCATTAATAAGTTTTATCAAGAAGGAAGCACTTGCTAACTTTCTGAATCACATTAGATCACTCATCCTTAATTGCTTTCTTCCTGGGACTACCATGTGGATGTAAAATTGGACAGAGCAGCAGATGCAGTAATCTGAAAACATGAAGGTGCTCTTCCTGCTTCTTGCTATGGGGAACAGTTGAATTGTAAAACCAGAAGATCATCCAGTTCTCAGTACATGCTAAATGACTGAAAGTTTATGCTGGTCCATGGGAAGAGGATAAGAATAATTAAAAAAAAAATTACATGGATAAGACATGCTGATCAGCATTAAAATTAGAGAGCTTTGCTGGAAGTAAAAATGATAATGCTTCATATCAGCTCTACAATATCATAACTCTGAGATGCTGCAACTGTGAGTTGTTTTGCCTTGACAACAAGTCAGAATGAACTGTTTGTTTTGGTAAAGGCCAAATCACTGTAGAAATCCATGATCCTCTGCCTACTTAGAAGGTGAAATGTTGAGGTTGCAGGTAATTTGCACTTACCATGCTGATGGGTGGAAGCAGTCTTGAAAAACAAGAACAATGATGAAGAATAGAGTTCTAGCATTTTAAAAAGTAAGGAGTCTTAACATATCATTCTTGTTGAGAGCCAGTTTTTTTTGCAGCAGAAGGATTATTTTGCCACTGGCTCCTTTTAGTGAGTCAGCCTGAATATTTAATGAAGCTTCTTAAAAAAAAAAGTCCACATTAACTAACCATGACCCCTTATCTGGGGCAAGAAAAGAGAACACTTACGTTAACAACCCCTATGCCTGGGGAGCCCTATTTTCTTTAAAGTACTGAACAAAGAAGGACATTTATGGATCTAGTGGGAGATAATAAAAATGACCGACTTGCATTGAAAGTCAACAAGAGTCCTCTTTGGACCATTAAAAAGCTCCCCTTTTGCCAAATACTGGGAGTGCACATGAAGTGGTGGCTTATGTCATAAAGCTAAGTGCAGGGATGAAGATATTTGGAATGAAAATGTATAGTAGAGAATTTGCAGGTAAATTTTGTTAATTTTGTTTTTTAAATCTTCTTCTTTTTTTTTTTTTTTTTTTTTTTTTTTTTTTTGCATCCATAAAATGCCCCATCAGTTGTCAACAGTATAATTGAAGATTATTGCATTGTGTCTTAAAAGGCTGGTGGCATGGCTAATCAGTATAGCCTTTCGTGACAAGTTTAGCTTCTGTGCTTGAACTTGTGCAAAACTCAAGTTCGTACATTTAACGGACAGCCAGCTCATTGATACCCCCCATTCGTAAGGCACATCTCTCTCCACATTCCTCCCATTTAGTAATGGGCACTGCATAAAGAGATTAAAGGGAGACGCATGGTTGGGCTAGATCATCCAGCTATCATCTGGAAAGAGAGAAAGGTGTCCCTGAAAGGACAGCAGGACAGCTAAACCCTCTGAGTTGTATCATCCTGTATGGGTACCTGTCTCTCTGCTTTGGTGATAGGGTGGCAGTAATCATGAGAAATGTTCAGTGGATATGTGGGATGACTCTGGGCTGCATGTCCTCTCCTGAATGACTAATGAGAAAGGTCAGAAACAGTGACTGATTCATCTTCCTACTGAACTTTTGGCTTTTATAGTTTTAAAGACATCTTTACAGGAAAAAGCAAAATCAGAATGAAAATATATTTCAAAGTGATAATGCTGCTATACTCCAAGAGCTTCCTCTTTATCTTTGATTTAAATTCAGAATCACATATCACCTTACTGGATAGGTAGGCCCTATGGAAAAGCTCTGCTTTTGAAGAGAAAACATTGAATAAAGCTAATGTTATTGCTTGGCAGAAATGGTGTAAAATTTAGCAACATTTTCTGTTTGTATGTTTTTGGGTTTTTTTTTCCTTGTCATGAGAAATATAATTCTTTCTCTCTTTACACTTAAGTTTGATATTTTTAACTCATTGTATAACTAAGTTTGAAGTCAGCTAACTATCATTTTTTGCAGATTCCCTTTCTTTAAAATACTAACAGTAATAAATGATATTCTTCAATATTAGTAACTTAAGACTGAAGCAAATTTATTCAGAAAGATACGTGTGACTTTTTTATTTTTTAATGCTTGTGAAACATTTGAAAGTCTTAAGTGCCCTGTAAAAATACTGCAAGCACAGATATAATCAAGAAGCATTTGAACTATCTCAAAATAACTTTGTTGGTGAAGGGCAACAAGACAGACAATTTGGGAATTTCTTTTCATCTTTATGAACCTGGTAAGGTCTATAAATTCATTAATGAGCAAGTTTAACAGTCTCTTTTGGTTACAATACATTGAATGGCAATTTAGCAGTACAGAATCTTTTTTTCTTTAAGAGATATATNAAAAAAAAATGCAATTTTTTTTTTTGTTAAGATTTTTTTTATCTAAAAGGGGATATCAGAAATGCTATCTGCTGTCACAAATCCCCATAGGACATTTTTTTTTTTTTTTTTTTTTTTTCCAATCCAAAGAACAGATGTTTTCAGACAAGAACAGAATGTTGAGGTTCATTAGAGACCCATACAAGAACTAAGCAGTTTCAAAGAAGTAATTCATAGACAAATTGACCATGTGTCTTGTCTTGGCAATGAGACATGTGGGGGGTTTGCCTTTGAAAGCCTCTTAAAACAAAAACATTAGAAGGACATGCTTTATGCTTTCTCAATTACTGCTTTCTTTTTCTGGCCAAAATGAATTGGTTGAAAACCTTGTGAAAGTAGTCTCCTCTAAACGAGAAGAGAATAAAGCTACGTGAAATTTAGGGGGGAAAAAAATCAGGGGACTGGGTAAATGTTTGTTAATTTTTAGTATACATGAAATTTCAAGGCTAATTCTCAAAATTTTTCTGTCCATATGCAGATTATTGTCCTGAACTGTTATGCATGCATACACCCTCCCTCCATAGATATGTATAGATAAACACATTGCACATATGGAAAAGTATTAGGAGGAAGGCAAGACAAGAATGCAGTGAAATTTTTCTGTATGCTTTCTACATCTGTGTGACTTAAAGTTGACATGTAATTCTCAGGGGATTTCAATTCTCTGAATCTACCTCCCTCCTTGAGACCTTCATAAATTTTTAGTGATTTTCTGTATCTGTGACAAACAGTTCCACAGATCATCATGTAACCACTTGATTTTAAAGTGTTATAGATGTTCTGCAAGTTGGGCTGTGTGCTAAGCCCTTCCTAGTAGGCATTCTCCATTTTTTTTTAATTTAATTTAATTTAGTTTTTTACTCAAGAGCTACCAAATAGCAGACAGCACTTCTAAAAGTATAATATTAAGTAGAAATTCAAATTGTCTTTAAGAAAACAGATCAAGTTAAATTCAAAGGCTGTATTAAGGTGATCTGAGATAATCAAGATCAGGATGAAATTTAATGGCATGTAATAATAGCAGAGGGGCAGGTCAACCAATTCCTTCTATTTTGTAGGTTCAGTTACTATCTTTTTGCTCAGTTAGATGCCTTAAGCATAATTTATTCCATCCATTTTTCATGCTGTTTTGAAGACTATGTTCTTAAATGGCCCATACAATAAGGAAGTGCGAATTCAAGTGGACAAAGCATTATGTGATTTGCCTACTCCTCCTTGGTTTCTTTGCTTCTCTTGACCCACTCTTCTACTTTTCAGCTTGGGAATTAAACACATTTTTATTTCTTTTCCCACTAACACACAGGACCAACTTAAAAAAAGGGAAGTAATGTATTGATATGTTTGTAAAATGGCAGGAAACAAGTATAAGATAGCGTGGGGAAATTTACAGAGAGTGTAAAGAGACTTTAGAATTAGTGTAATATGCTAATAGGTTAGAGGAAGATGCCCATTTATATCATTCTGAAGCCTTCAATTCATTTCTGAAGTTGGTCCCAATGAGGAGGCATAACTTAAAAAATAGAAATGCTCTCCAAGTTCCTGAACTCAAGGAGAGCACAATTAGCATCACTTGCTAGATGAGTCCTTGCTTTTTATGAGAGTGCTGGCAGAAGCACGAGTGCTAGCACAACACCTGAGCAGTGAGAGCACACAGGGAAGTGTCCTGTCAGTTGAGCTGTATCATTCTCATCTATACAAGTTGTAGAGTGGCCCATTGTTCTTTGTGCCCAAAATAAATATGAAAAAGTAGTATTAATGCTCTCATTCAAAGAAGAAAATCCTGCACACCCAGAAGTTCAGTGGGCCCTACTGTCATTCTGATGTAGTTGTCTATACTAAAACCAATACGGTACTTTCTAGGCTGAGGATGGATGAAAATGTTGGTGCCTAAAATTCTGTGTAAATATAAATGTTGGGAAATATTGACATAATAATGTTGACTCCTGTCCCCAAAACATCAAAACTTTTCATTTAAAGTAAAAATGTACCTCCTTCTCTTACTTTCCTTGGGTGAAACTAGTCATGGAATAACTTTTTTTTTTTTTTTTTTTATCTTGCTGTTCCTGCTTTCAACCCAAGTCAGAATGTTACTGACTTAAAGTTAGTGTATGTTCTGATTTGGACATCCTCTGTAGAAAAAGTTTAACTCATGTAGATCTCAGGAGAATAATTTTAAATGTTTTTCCTACTTTTAATCACTTTTATAGTATGTTTGTTTTTCTAGAATAGTCCTGCCAAAAGGTTTCCTTGCATGAAGTGAGGAAGACCAATTGTTATTCAAAACTTACTTCTACACATGAAAATAAAGCTAATTCCATGTCATGGTATGTATTTATACTCCCATGATCCATGTAATTTCAGTTTACCTGGGTTTTTAGTCATCTGGTCAAGTAGAAATACAACTCTGATTTAGGCAGGTGGTTGCCTGAGTCTGGCCATTTCAAGTCTACTTAGACCACATAGTCTCTCCATGGCAGCTATTTCTCCTCATCTTGCTTCCTATTGAGAAAAGGAAGTGTCCACTTTTAGTGATGAAATGCACTTGTGGACAGGATAAGCTGTGCACTAGCCTCCATTTGCTGTTTTGACTATAATCAATGGATACCTGTGTAGAGCTCCATTTACGCATCCTAGCCCTACTGCTGTAGGCACTGTTGAAATAGGTGGTTTGCAATGTTTGCACAGTTGAAATTTTATTTGCCTAACATATTTGAAAAAGTTATGCTCAATAATGGCATGAGAGTCAATTTTTGTGGCAAAATAATATGCAGAAATGAAATGAGATTAAATTAAGTGGGTTAAAATGTTCACTATCCTGTAACTGCACATCTTCAGCAGTATAATTTGAACTGGTAATAACTGATAAATTCAGAACAGCTATCAAAGACAATGTGGCTATAGAGATTGAAGCTTACCCTGCTAATTTGTAGCACTGATTCTTTTTTGCTAACTTGTAGCACTGGNTTTTTTTTTTTTTTTTTTTTTTTTTTTTTTTTTCTCCAGGCTTAACATATACTAGAAGATTTAGTGGGCTTGCAGAGTGGCTGCCTTTGCAATTGTTCTTTTAGTGTTTTTCGTGTTAAGAGCTGTCATGTAACTTTTCCTTAGCAATAGGTACTACTTTTTTTCTTAAATCTTTTCTTTGTGTTTTACAACCTTTCAACCCTTGCTATGTTTTTATTTCGTACTTCTTATCGTCTCTGTCACGTCTGAGGTAAGAGAAGTCTTCCAGTCCTCATTACTCTGAAAAGTCTGACTTCTATTTTGTACTTGGCTTATTTGACAGAAATATTTGTAAATAGCTTTTTGGCAAACCTGTTATTGTTTTTCCTAGGCTGAATACTGTTTCATCAAACCGTTAGAGATACTGACTTTGAAACAAAGCACACCCATGAATGGTTGAAGTTTGACTGAGGCACAACAGAGAACTTAATGCTGCTGGAATGATAAAGAAGCTCAGTGACATCTTTGCAAATAAAAGTACATCACATTTCCTTTTTACATGGAAGAAAGCTGAGTTCAATTAACTGGTCAGCAGTTCATAATTGGCTAGAGCAATTAGATTGCAAATTGGAAGAAACTGATAGATCAAAGATGGTAGGGATAAGCTCTGCCCAGCCCCAGTTAACCTAAACTGTTTGGGAGTTGGTAAGCAAGAGCTAAGAGGTTGTGTTGCAAGCAGGAAATGGTCTGATATGCACTTTTTAGCCTTTCCTTCACTGGGGGCACAGAGCAGGTATGCCAGCTGTATCCCTGTTTGTCTTGAACTTCAAGTCTGCTTTTGTAAAATGAGGACATTTGCCTGTTGTATAGTGTGGAGAAGATAAAGTGTTTCTGTGGTTGAAATTAGGTTTCAAATAGGAGTTAATCTTACTTATTTTTCTGCCTTTTCTTGTTCATTTTTGCCAGAAAGATCAAGTGGGTATTGTTTGTCTGAAACAAATATTCTTGCCACATTACCTCCAAGTGGAGCACAGTATTTCAGTCAAAAGACTTAAAATCACTTGAATCATAGAAATGAAGGACTTCTAACTCTGTTTCAGTTAGTGAGGTCAACTTAAACCCTTGAAGCAAAGTATTAAATTGCAAATAGAGATTTATAAGTAAAGTCCAAAGCTTCAGCACAGCATGAGAGTGCTGTGAATGTCATATGAGAAGTGTGTTGTCATCATTAGAGTTCATTCCTCCTAGGTGGTGCCATCTAAAATCAGCAGGGCTCAAGTCCACTTATGGACTTACGGTTGAAAAAAATGCATGCGTATAATGCAGGACTGTCCTTACTGTCAATGAGAATACGCGCTACCCTCCAAAAATGCAGACACGTCTGTTTACCTAGCGACTCAGTTATCTGCTAATTCCTTTCAAGACACTTCTCAACCTATCCAAATGGCACAAGTCACATATGGCTTGATATTTAGCATTTTCATATACAATTAGATAGGGATTACAAAAGGAGTCAGATACGATGTCATTATAGACCAAGAAACTATGTCATTGCAGATCAAGAAACACATCAAAGATGTATTTAACATTTCTGTCCTCATAGACCATCTTATGTGGACCATACAAAAGTGCTGAATGAGATGTGAGAAGGGAATTTAGCAGAAAAAAAAATCTGCCAGATATAAAAAATATCGAACATGGAAAACTTGATGAGACTTTACAGAGAGGAAGGAGACAGATATTAGGAGTTTTTAAATTATTATTACAGACAGTTTACAGATGAAACAGCACCAGGTTGTGCCTAATTTTCTGCCCCAGCCTCACTGTAATTGGTATTATCATAGATGGATAGTATACCATTTATCAAAGGTAACTTAGTCTAAGCTTTGTATTCAGATTACCTTCTGAATATGACACCATAAGATTATAGCATTTTTTTCATTCAGCATTGTTTTGTAAGTGTTCAAAGCAAATGAGAACCTTAAAATATATTGAGAATGGCATAATGTACTGTGTAATCAAAAAAGCTTCCCAGTGACAGATTTTGATGTAACATTGGAATAAAACCAGAGAGCCAGATGAGTCTTTAAAGGGATAAAGTGAACCCTGACACTCAGCAATAGTAACCAACAGAAAACTCATAACTTGTTTCCTTTTTACAAATCCACTATTTATTATTGCACACTGTTTACAGGGTGCATCTTGCTTAAATTTATTGCAGTCTGTAGAACTGAATGAAAAACTGGCTTATCTGTGAGTTGTTGAGAAACTGGCAGATATCTTAATTTTCTACCTAGCTTTGTTTTTTTGTTGTTATTGTTGGTTTTTTTTGGATAGTTCAGGTCATCCCTCATGACTTTTTCAATGAAGAGAAGGATGCATCAGAGTACCAATAATGAGACATAAAGTATATGGCCATCTCATCCCATCAAATATCAAAGGTGTTTTCCAGGCTAGCAGTCATTTGTTCCCAGCTCCCAGAATACCAAAATGATGAGCTGAAAGAAGAGTTATAAAATCAGCTTGACAATGCATGCCTGAGTCCTTGAGCTGTGTTTCTGTGTAGGATGCAAGGAGCTCCTTCTAGGACGTGCAGGCAGAACTGCTGCAGCTGCTGTGCAGCCTCCTCTTTAGAAAGAGAAAAGAAATCGCTTGTTTTGGGCTTCTGGCAGTCGAACCACAGAATGCTACTGGCACAATTTCTGGCAAGAGCACTTGATGATGCATGCAAACGAGCTTTGTTTTAATGAGTTGGTGGCCAAGAGGAGGCAGCAAATTTTAATCTAAAGTCTTATGTCCTCCTGAACATATGGTGCTAAACAAGCATCTTTCACAGCCCAGCTAGTAATGAGAACTAATCTGAATCGGGCTAGCAGTAATCTGCAATAGAACAAGTAAGAGAATAATATTTCTCATTTTCAGTGCACAGTTAGTTCTTTTTTTTTCCTTAAAATTCAGAATACATTATTTTCAATATTTCAAAAACTGGATATGAACCAATGAAATGTCATGTCTGCATACAACACTTCACATTTGCTCATCCACATCATTACCACTGCAGCACAATCAAAAATCTGTATCCTGTGCACGAAGGCTGGATGCCCTTAAAACCTGTGCATCTTGCGTGCAGTCTCACACTGTAGGACCCAAATGCATAGGCTGAATAAAATGAAATTGGCTGATATCACAGATCTTAGATGCATACTTTGGAGCCTACACATTAAAAAAATAATAATAAAAAAAAAAAAAGAGAAAGAGAAGGAAAATAAGGAAAGATAATAAATTAATGCAGAATTAAGCAAAGCTAATTGCACATCCTTGAAAGTGCTGCAACAAAGTAAGAGTGCCTGACACCCTGAATTGCACTGGTATCATATTCTACCCAAGCGTGGCTTGTAAGATTCTTGTCAAAACATTGCTCAAAGGAGAGGCCTGGAATCTAGTCAGAGTTTATATCCTAAAGGACTATAAAACCATCTTAAAATCCAAGACATCTTGACAAAGCCATCTTGACATTAAATCAAGTACTTTGTCAGTGATCAGTGTAAAATACTTAATATATGCACGGAACATATGCTTGAGTATTGTGTTGCAGTTGATGACCAAGCATGTTATTGCTTCCTGCACTGTCTGCAAGCACCAGCTGAGTGGTTTTGAGAGCCCTCCTCTTAAAATATTTTACTTTGTTGGGTATGAGGACTGGAAGTAGTTCTACCCGGACTTGATTGTCCCTCTCTCCATACAAATCTTGTGTACTTGCTATTTAAAATATGCATACGCTTAATTTTTAAGACATTGTTTTGCTAGCTACTTAAATATGTTTATGATGGCTTGAATTTTACATGAGTCCTTATACTCCTTTAAAAAAAAAATGTTTGGCTTGAGATCTTCAGGTCTACTTAACAACAGAAAACATTGTACCACAAAGAAAATGGGTCACAGTATACAAAAATTCCTACTGAATTAAGTAGCTGAACTGGATAAACTGGAGCCACATTGTGAAATTCGTTCAGTAAGAAAATCCTAAGCATAGGAGACCTACAAATAAAGGTACTTTTGACCACATTATTTTAGCCCCCTATTTGCACTCAAATTTTGTTTTTTATTTATGTGCTGGAAGTCATTTATAGATGACTGACAGAAAGAGATGTAAGTCTGGTACAGACTTTAACTCAAACTTAAGCGTAAGAAAGGAAAGTTGGGTTCATGTGTGTGCATTTACAAATAACATGGACTTTTTTAGTGTTAACAGTACATTGAGGTATAATTCAATCTGTGCTATTCAGTCTAAACAGCATTTGCTATTCAGTCTAAATGGCATTATCTTATCCCAAAGAGACCAGGCCTTTTACTTTTTACAGTGTTACTGTGCTGCACTTGTCCAAATGGCCCAGGGGCCATGCTGGTTTTCCTTGTTGGGTTCTTATATCATTTTTATCCATGCATACCTATTTTAATTTGGTTACATTCCAGAGAAGCAATTAAAGAACTGCATAACTTCTGGTGTATTTTAATTTGTTCTTCAAAGCAACACTTGCTGATGTGGACTAATCAGCTTTTTTTGTGCCAGTGAAAGCACAGAACATGATGACAGATGGTAAGCCAGAAAAATTCTTGTAGCTAAATATCCACTGTCATTGTTAACCTAGAGAGTGACAAGTTTTGTGTCATTTTGTACACGATGTGAGAGTTTTCTTTTAGCTGCAGCTAAATGCCCAAAATATGGACTGCCTGTAGCATGGCATATCTGAACATGAAAACATCTAATTGCCATATCAATTTGATATTTCTGACGAATACTGCAAGTTCAGTAAGGCAAGACATAAGGTTTCTGGCCAAGTTACCATGCAATGTCTAACTTCCTAATCAGTGCATCTGTCTTTTCATATCTTTTCTTAACATCTATCATCAGCAATTTAATCAGATTAAACTTAGGCGGAGATATTTCAGCTGTCTAATTAAGAGTGGAGAGGAAAAACAAGTTTTTCTGATATTTCTCTCAATATTTTAATGTGCCTAATTTGGGAATCCTGTGTTTAATTTCCACTAAGAAGTATGTGCCTAAAAATTGTTTTAAACAATCAAGCTCTTAGTTCCTTGGTGTTTTTTAGAACATTGAAGGAAAAACGCACTTCAAATTCATGTGCCTCCATAAAAACAGAATTTAATGCAACTGCACATGTTCTAATTTAAGATCTCTGCAGTACAAAGAGAATGCTACACTAAGAATTAACATATTTACACTTTGATTTTTAAAAGATTTTCTGTGTGGTGTTAATTGTATTTTCAGTTTATAGATTATATCATTTGTCATATCTGCAATGAGGAATCACCAGTTTGTCAATATTTTCAAGAAAGAACAACAAGATTTTGGGTAGGAGGGTAGAAGATAAAAACATAGCATCATTTTGAAATAAGCGCATTTTTGAAGTCCTTTGAAGTCTCAAATACTCAAATATATGGTGCCCAAACAGACTTGATCAAATCTGGCACATCAATACTGTCTGGT
Organism: Nothocercus nigrocapillus; assembly: GCA_013398345.1. Taxonomy (NCBI): domain Eukaryota; kingdom Metazoa; phylum Chordata; class Aves; order Tinamiformes; family Tinamidae; genus Nothocercus; species Nothocercus nigrocapillus. Next base: position 1,943,395 of record WBNA01000091.1, read on the forward strand.
AGCACTGTCTGGTAACTCCAACAAAGTTTATTTTGGTGGTGAGCTTTTTTTTCCTTTTATGGGTAAGCTTCTCATAGGATAGTGAAGAGAATCACTATCTCTATCTCTGGTGATTTTGGGGGGGATTAAAGATTTTTTTTTTTAAGCTTTTTGACCTGCTCTTTTTCTCAAATACTTCCATGCCTGAACCCCCAAAAGACAAAATGTCTCCCAAAGAAGTATCTTATATACTTACACTTTATCCTTATTGCAAGATGAAAAGCCCAATGGATTATAAATTTTGTATGTATTCTAACTTTTGAAAGCCAAAAATTTTAAGCTTGATAAAGTGTTATTTCAGTCCAAACTGAGGAAAAATCAGGGCAACAGCCTAATCTTGCCTTAGTCTGGGGACGTGATGAAAGTAGAAGCAGGAACAATAGCAGCAAAAAGCTCATGCCATTCTACTCAAGTGGTTATCTGATCTCCTCATTGACTAAATTGTGAGTCAGGCTGCAGGAAGTATAATTTTTATGGACTTATTAATTGCAGAATTAATACTAAGGGGGAAAAGAGAAAAGGAGCACATTGCAGGCTCTGCTTAAAAGCTGTGCTTTTCCAGCTGAAGTCTCCAAAGTAAGGTCTTTGTCATTTTCCTGTACAAAATGTCATCATGCATTTTTTTTTCATGGAGGTACAGTTGAATTTCCTTTAAATAGGGCTTGGATTCTCACCCCTCTTTTTCACTTTTGCAGAGCTCAGGTGGTAACCTCCTATGTTCAACTATTTCATGTCAGAAAATTTCCTGGGTGGAAGATTTGTCACCTGCATATTGACCTGAGAACATCTGACTCCTGCCTAGGTTACTCTGTGTCTTTTCATTAAGCTCCAGCTGAGCACTCTACTTCGGCATGTTGAGCTATTTCTGAAAAAATATCTATTAATAGTCCAAATCCCAACATTCAGTACTGGGTGCCCAGATTCTCCCAATCCCTAGACACTACTGCATTGCCACAGCACTTTTCCTGCTTTGGTTAATGCATGTTTTGTTTGATTGCTTTCAAATGTGTGCAGTTGCCTTGGGGGTTCTTTTTTGCAGTTCACATACACATGCTGGATGCTGCCAGCCAACAACAAAAAAGGCAAGCTACAAGATGTCAGATATTTGCAATGCAAAGCCTAGCAAGGGGTTCCAAAACATTTTGAAAGAAATTATCTGAATGATTAAAATAGTCTCCTTTTACTTTTCTTCATTCTTGTAATGTGTTACAGTTCCATCCAAAATACTACCTTGGGTAAGAAAGAAAAGGCACCTGAAGTCATGTACAAATGCCACAATTTCATTCCATCATTTAAAATGTCTTCCATTTCCTAATAAAATGATAGCAACCCCCAAAAAGGCATCCCCAAATATCCCCAAATGCCTTTTCCTCTGTTTTAAAAGGAAAAATAGATAAATGAAAATACCTAAGAAATGTCAGAAACATCAAATGGGGTGAAAAGGTGAGTATCATAAACATGCAAACTAAAGGTGGCAATCAATTGCCTATCTTTTTATTGAAACAGTTAACTTAAGGTTTAGAGTTAATGGATTTTTCTGTAAGTATCTGTTGCAATCCAAGAAAATGTGCTTTATCTACTAGTAGCATTCTATCTTTTCAAGAAAGGTAATAAATATCCTGTTTTTTGAAGGAATAAAGTACCTTAATCTCTTAATCATCCTAAAATAACAAAGGAGGCACCTGGGCACTTGACTGAGATCTTTTTTCTTCCTGATGACTTTTAGTTTGTACAGGTTACTTAATCTGCTGCAACCTGTAAAATCAATATCTTTGTATTTTACCTTAGCTGCACAGTGCTTTCCTGTATTTATCTTCCTGTCAAATAGAAGGCTGAGAAGGTGATAAAGAGTCATGAGCTTGTATTAGTATGTTCCACAATGTAGATATGTTATAAAAAAATGACATGGAAGGCCAATCAGTCTCTTGCTGAGAACTGAACTCCATTTAATTTTGGATTTGGCAGGATCTTGCACTGGCCAGTGTGGTAGGAGAACTGAGCTTGTATTTACATTTTTGTATGGAATAAAAAGAAATGAGAAAAATGAGAAGGCAGTGTTTACTGATCCTCATTGCTGCTAGATGTGTATTGTAGACAACTGAACAGTGCTTCAAAAGTAAAGAAAAAATTGTGATCAAGGGTGCATGACATCATCTGTGTCATTCTGCAAGTTTCCTGCATCTTTCTCCCCATCTCCTATATTGCAAAGGCAGTAACAAATTCTAGAGAATATAGGTAATTCTAGACAAAATACAACAAAACACCCTCAGATTCTCTGTATTTGTTGCATACCCATGCTTTTGTGTAGAGCTCGTATCTGTTTGTGATAGCCTAAAGATAGCCTGTGTTGAATTACAAGGACTGCGTTCCAGGGTCTGTATAGGATTGCTGCAGCATAAGAAAGAAGAAAGTGAGATCCCAGTTAATGCTTTGCAGAGTGAATCATCTACCTTCTTTTTGTATCACTCACCTCAGCAGTGTTCAAGATGGAGCTTGGACATAAACCCCCAAAAATTGCTTATTATTTATTTTGCCAGTTTGTATAGAACCTATTAGTAAGACTGCTACGTTATTTCACAAGCCTTTTAATTCTAATGTACTTTTTTTTGTCCTCATCACAACAATAAATCTTTTCTCATTTTGAATGGCTATTCAATTTGTAGTGATCCAGGCCATTTTTCTAGAAAGGTGAGTATTTTTTCATGTTTTCGGTACGTCTTGCTCATGTTCAGGCATTTAGTATAAACACAGATCTTGTGTTAGTAAACTAAACTTCTTTGAATATTCCATTTCAAACACAGGAGTTGCCATTTCTTCATGGTTGTTTGAATCTTTTATCCAGTATTAAGTGTAGATGCCTGAAGTTAAAAGGGCAAATCTCTACCTAACACAAAAGAGAAGGCATTTAAGTTTGGTCATTTTGATCTTGGTGTTCACTGAAATATTTGTTAATCTGCAGTCCTTCTGAAAGGTGTTTTTTGTTTTCTTTTCTTTTACTAATTGGCTAACCGTACACATATTTACTAATGCATAGATTTTTCAGAACTTATTTAGATGAGTAAAGGTGTGTTTTTTATGGTTTGTTTGTTTGTTGACCTCAGAGTGTATCCCATACACCTCAGAACAGGCCAACTTTTGGTATTTGCTGCTGAATTTGTGCAAACACATTGTCCCTGCAGAGGATCATTCTTACTAAATGAGTAAAAGTTACGCATAACAGCTGAGTAAAAGTTAGCATGGTCTGATGCACAGGGATAGGTTATTTAAGGATAAAATTATGCTAATGGCATTTATTTTACAAAATTGTATCTGTATAGTTTATTGCATGTTAATAACTGCTGACCTCTCTAGAAGGTCTATCCATAAATGTCTTTGCATGTGTGGGTATATATACTTGGTTACCTATAAGTAGGTAGCAATCCGGAAAAAACAGACGGTTTTAGTGAGTAATTATTTAGAAAAAAAAAATGGAAAAAAATAACATTGTAAATATTTTTGGGTCCTATGAATCACAACTATAATCAGTAACTCTTTTTTCTTGTTCAAGAAAAGATTAAATATTTCACTTTCAGTTCTAATCACTTGTTCATTTCCAAACATTACCCTCACATATCATGGCTTGTTTTTTCTTTACTCTATTCCTGAATCAGAAAGAAAAATACCACATTTGTCCTCAATCCAAGCAGTCTTCCAGCAAAACATTTTCTAAAAAAACATTCAGATTGTATAATAAACCTGCTTTAACAGCATATTGCTTTGTTAGTACTTCTGCAAGAGATTGTTTCTCTTATCTAATTTTAGATGCAGCTCTACATTAAACAGATGCTGCACTTTTGCCTTCCTTCAAAATACAAATTTAAGGATTTTTTTTCTTTTGACTCATTTAAAGGGGAAAATATCATTTGCTAGTAAGCCACCAAAAGGTGCCACTGTGGAAATACGGATAACTGAGATTCCTGATTTACAGGTATATTACAGGTATATTGTGCCTTCTTGTAATAGGATCACTTCTTCTAAATGGTGTTTCTCTAACTGTTTATATGGATTCTGAGTTTATATTTTCAGGTATCTAAATTTTACCCATGTTGTATGCCTCAGTTTCAGTTACAAATGATTACAATTTTAGTGGAAGTTAAGACAGAAAACTACCAAAATGTTAACAGCTTTCGTCTAATAATCGCAAACTGTTTGGAAGTAATAATGAATGCTCTTTGACAGCCTTTTGGTGGTATAGATAATCATTGTTATTTCAAGGTATTTTGCAGACTGGGAAACAGCTGATAGGATTAAGAAATCCAATAGGATTAAGAAATTTGCCCAGGAGTAGCAACAATAAGTAGCAAGCTACTTTTGTGAGAGTAGGAGGACTGCAATTAGATATACTTCCTCTGTGTGCTTGAAGGTAGCAATTTAGGCATCAGGAAACACTCACTTGACAGGCAGTGCATCTTTTCATCAGTCATCTTTGATGTTTTGGTTTGGTTTGTTTGTTTTTTTTTGTACCCTACAAGTGGCTATAGACTGCAGCCTGGCATTTGTGAACCCAGGATGTTCCCACCACAGGTTTTGGATGACTGAAGCTTGTGTTTGCAGATGTCAGTTTGAATTATCTAGCTGGGACACTAAATTGCAGTATAGCCATGGCAACAAGGAGCTCCACATGGCTGGCTGCTCAGAGCCTGAGAAGGTTGGGTGGTGATGCTGAGCTCTGCCCTGCAGTGTGCATGCTGCTAGAAGCATGAGCTTTAGACAGCATTAAAATATTGCATGTGTATCTTCACTGGGTACCGTCATCATTTGGCCGTCTGATGATGCTCTAGCTCTTAGATCTCTTGTTTTGAGAGGACCCAGTATTCTCTGCTCTTCTGAAGCTCCCACCCAGTTTTGGTGATCTACTACAAGGACAAAGCAAAGGGCTGTAGCTTGTTAGGTCAATTTAGCTTCACTCCCCCTTTTTAAATTTTGACATCTCTGTAGGCTGTGTGCCCTAGTGAATAAGTACTAAATATATTGGCACTAAATCAAAGAGCAGTACTGTTGTGCATAAGCATAGGTAGAAGTTACCTAGACACCTAGAGCACGTGGCATAGGGTGGCATCCACGTGGGTTTGGAAGATCTCCAGAGAAGGAGACTCTACAACCTCTCTGGGCAGTCTGTTCCAGGGCTCTGGCACCCGCACAGGAAAGAAATTCTTCCTCACATGGAGGTGGAACTTCCTGTGTTTCAATTTGTACCCATTACCCTTTGTCCTGTCACTGGCCACTACCAAGAAGAGTTTGGCCCCATCCTCTTTACATTCCCCCCTCAGGTATTTATACATATTAATCAGATCTCCTCTCAGTCTTCTCTTCTCCAGGCTAAACAAGCCCAGCTCGCTTAGTCTTTCCTCACACAATAGATGCTCCAGGCCCTTAATCTTTGTTGCTCTATGCTGGACCCTCTCTAGAAGCTCCACATCCCTCTTGTACTGGGGAGCCCAGAACTGCACACAGTACTCCAGGTGCGGCCTCACCAGAGCTGAGGAGAGGAGGAAGATCCCTCCCTCTACCTGCTGGCAACACTCCTCCTGATGCAGGCCAGGATCACACTGGCCTTCTTGGCCACAGGGGCACTTTGCTGACTCATGGTTAACTTGTTGCAAACCAGGACTCCCAAATCCCATGGAGCTGCTTTCCAGCAGGTCAATGCCTCTTTTGTACTGGTGCCTAGGGTTATTCCTCACCATGTGCAGAACGTTGCACTTGTCCTTGTTGAACCTCATGAGGTTTCTCTATGCCCAACTCTCCAACCTGTCCAGGTCCCTCTGAGTGGTAGCACAGTCCTCTGGAATGTCAGCCACTCCACCCAGTTTTGTATCATCTGCAAACTTGCTCAGGGTGCACTCTTTGCCCTCGTCCAAGTCATTGATGAACAAGCTGAACAGCACTGGGCCCTGTACTGACTCCTGGGGGACACCACTGACCACAGGCCTCCAGGTAGACTTGGCCCCATTTATCACAGCCCTTTCATCCAGCCAGTTCTCTATCCACTCCACTGTCCACTCATCTAACCCACACTTCCTGAGCATCCCCATGAGGGTGTTATGGGAGACGGTGTTGGAAGTCTTGCTGAAGTCAAGGTAGACAACATTCACAGCTCTCCCCTCATCCATCTAGCCAGTTATACCATTATTAAAGGCTATCAGGTTGGTCAAACATGACTTCGTCTTGGTGAATCCATGATGACTGCTCCTGATGACCTTTTCCTTGACATGCCTAGAGATGGTCTCTAGGATGAGCTGCTCCATCACCTTTCCAGGTATGGAGGTGAGGCTGACCTGCCTGTAGTTTCCTGGGTCCTCCCTCTTGCCCTTTTTGAAGACTGGAGTGATGTTTCAGGAAAGAAAATAAGAATTAAGGAACAAACTTTGATTTTCTTAAAATCAAGATGCTGCTTTCCAACTGAAATTAGAAAAGAAAAGAAAAGAAAAGAAAAGAAAAGAGAAGAAAAGAGAAGAGAAGAAAAGAAAAATGAAAAAAAAAGTGAGCGCCTACATAATCTTGAGAGACTTTTTAAAATTAAATAGACTAAAAGTTATTTTTGACGACCCCTAAAGCAAGATGTAGAATGTTTGGGATTTATCCAAATAAGCCTCGATCTGATAAACTTGCTATGTTCTTTTTTTTTTTTTTTTTTTTTTTTTTTTTTCATTTAGATTCAGTATCTATTTGTTTTGTTTTGATTTGTTTTGATTTGATTTGATTTGTTTTCCCTTCCCAGAAACCTGTAATGGTTATTATCTTATGTAGCATATGTGGCAAGGAAAGACAACTGAGAAAGAGGATAAATTAAATGAACTTAAATAGCAGCTTACTTCAAAGAATGTTCTATTTACCTTGGAAGCATCTTAAAGCCAGCTAATTCTCAATATGAATCAAATATTCATACCTACAAATAAGAAACCCACCTACAGTTATGAATGGGATAACTCTATTCAGATTTGCTGCCAATTCCAGAAGCCTCCTTACAATTTACATTAAAACACCATAGCAGGAGATTTTTTTTGGCTGTCACATGGAGCTCTGTAAAGTACTCAAGTACTGTAAATTCTTTTCTGTGTAATCATTAGAAGTCTAGTCCTGGACCATCTTGCAGTCATCACAAGAAGTGTAAAGGGGAGGGGCAAGGGGAAAAGCACTTTTTCTGTTTAGCATTGATGTGCCACATGCTTCCAGGAAAAGAATTTGTTTTGTCATCCCAGATATTTCCTTTGTACAAATGGACAGGAGAATTGGTAGATAACTCACCCTAAGTATCCTCGCATAGCTGGATCAGTACGTTAGAGAATAGACTGTCTCAGATACTGAAAAGGCATGGTTTTCTCCTTCGCCAGCACAGGAGTAACACTCGAACAGTTCGAACCCAGAGAGGCTTGGCTGTTCGCTAAACTGTGTGCTGATAATCTAGTCCTGAATTATTATTTTTCAGAGCTGTGCCTGGCATTGGGTGAACATGTAAAAGGCAAATCCATGCAGCTTAGTCTTGGAGATAATGAAGCGGTGTGGATTGTAAAATATAATGAAAAGTCTGCTTCTAAATTTCACAGGAGATGTAGAATCTCTTGATTAATGCAGTTGATAAATATCCAGATAATATGATAATAAAGATAAAATCATAACTTAAAATGTGTGAATATACACATATTATCATTGAAATCTGATAGATTAGTAAATAATATAACATATGCTCCATTCATTATTAATCCAGTGTTGTAAAATTCTGAGTAAACAAATTTAAGTAAAAGTTCCTCAAATATACATACATTCTGGCTCTGTGATTAGTTGGAGTACTCAATTTTGTGTATTTATGGAGAATTACACTGGTATGACATTAACCTTGCAGTAGATGTGCTTGTTCTGCAATTTGATTGACCCTTAGGAATATTGGTGGCATTTCAACAGCTTCTAGGACTCCAAGCTTGAGGAAAGCTGAATGAGATTGTCCTTCAGGTAGAAACTGGTAATACAGAGAGGAGGAGGAGGAGGAGGAGTTTCACCAGAAAAATTAAGGGGGGAAAGAGAAAGAGAAAAAAAGCCTACAATTTATACTGATTTTATTGAATTACTTAAAATATTTCATTTACCTGCTAATAATTTTTTGAAACATTCTACTTAATAGTTAATAGTTATTTAGTAGTCTAAATAATCTTCTGAATCTTTATATTTATATTTGTATTTATATACAAACTATATTGTCTTGGAGATGACAGGATTTTTATTTGTTTGCTTTTTTTTAAACTGTCACTAAGAACAGGGAAAATATCAGTAATAACTTGAAGCAGTATTATCAGTGTTATTTTTGTTTGATTGTTCTATGCTTCAGTGAAACAAACATAAATAGCTCTGGTAAGTATTAAATTTAAGTATTAAATATTTAAATTGCTATCTATATCTAATAAATAGATTAAACTTTAAGATAAGACTAGATAGAATCAGAGAGGTAGCTTATATATATATATGTAAAAATATATCTCAAGATCAAACAAAGCTCAATTTTCCCTGTAAATTGGTCTTGCTTCTCCCTTGTACCATGCTATTTTAATAAAGTATGGGGAGAGATGATGAAAGTGGAAACTGAGACGGAGCAATAAAATCCAGAGAAGCCACCCTTTGACTACTTGTTTTCCAGATGTATATTAATTGCTTGGGAACTGCATTAAGAAAAATATAAGCAAATTTTAATAAAATTTAAACGGTCAAGTCCTAACAGCAAATGATGCTTAAATCTATGCTCTATCTAGGAGCAATATGGGAAGCTGAACATGTTTGACATAGGTAATTATGTCAAGACCTTTTTTTTTTCCCACTTTTTCCTTTGGAAATTCCACTTCCAAAGGTCTTAAATTTTGTCACGTATTAGTATAATTAAATAAAGTAGAGCTGACTGAAAATGGTCAAGGTTTTCTAAATGCACACGGAAACAAAGGCACACAGGAATTCTTAATTGTTTGAGTTCTTAAAATGGCTTGAAAAAAATCTGCATATGAAAAACAAAATAAAACAAGATTAAAGCTATACTTGACAGAGTTGTGGGTCTACTCTTAATTCTGAAGGATTAAAGAGAGGAGAAAAAAAAACCAAAATGAGTAAGGAGAGATTAAATCAAACATTTTATATTTTCTAAAATGTCAGAACTTTTTCTGAAAGAAAAACCCTAGTGTAGTTTTGCTGCAGAGAACACTAAAGAGTTCAGAGTTCCTCTATGAATACCACTCAAAGCCTGTTCCCAATCACCTAAGGAGGTAGTAGGCGTGAAAGAGTGCTGACCCTTATTTGCATTACCAGGGGACTACCAGCCTTGGACACTTGTATAGCTTCATTTTGAAATTAATGTGTTTGCACTTAAATCAATTAGTACAAGAGCAGTACAAGATTTCCTACCTAGGAAAAAAGTCCTTGCAATCTTTTCTTTATAAACTGCTTTCTTAGATATTTGCTTGGACATGTCTTCAAAGAACCTTTGAAAGGGGAGGAAAAGAAAAAAAAAAAAGGTTGCAAGAATGAGAACTCTGAAAGTGTTTATTGAAAGCAGTGAGTGGCCTCATAAAGAGATTCAGGACACAATGAGAATAGCCTGGGACATGCTGGGGAACACTGCTGCTAATTCTCCACTACTTTAACAATGAGCTAGGAATACTTGAAGAGAAATGAGAAAAATAACTGAGCCGTTAACCATGTAACTGAAGAAAAGAGAGAGAGAGAGAGGCTAAATGAAATTAAAGCAAGATTTTTCAAGATTGGCTTGCCTAAGGGGTCAGAAAGGAGGAAAAAAAAAAATGTCTAGAAATCCAAGACTTCTATGGAAGAAAATAACTTTTATTCCATCACTTATTTATCTCAAAGAGCTTTTTCTCCAGGTGGTCTCTGTTCACTCTTTTTCTCTGCTGGCCATACACTGGGCTTTCTTCAGACAATGCAGTTACTATGAAGAGGCCTTTTAAGAGGATGAGACTTGAACACTGTATTCAACATACTTTAACTTAGTTGAAATACATCATAAGATTGGAATTTTGTTACCTTATAAAACTTCATCCACTTTCCTGCAGCTACTTTCCAAGCTCCTCACTGGTACAGTGGGCTTCTAGGACTGCCTGAGTAGGAGCAGTTTTATCTGTAGCCTGCACAGTCAGTAGAGAATAAAAATATTTGCTTCATTTCAAGAGATTTTTTTTCTCCCATTAACAGTGGCAAAAACTTGCAAATGAGTGAGCCCTTGAAACCACACTATGTGAAGATACTCACCTTTAGACAATCCCACAACTTTATACTAACTGAGATGAAATGTTAGCAACCCATCCACCTGCCCTCATGACTGCTAGTTTGCCATAGTAAACAAGTGCATCTCTGCTGTTTCATTTTATCCCTCCTGGCTAATATGTGGTTTCTGTAGCTAAATCAGGCTAGAAAGAAATGCAGAACTATCTTTGGACAGTGGTTGTAATTTAGACATCACATTTTCAAGCTTGAAAGTAATTTAAGGCAAATCAGATTAAAAGAGTTTTAGGGAGAAGAAATTGCATTGTAAACTTTATTTATATACCTCAAAAATAGCACACTAGAGACAAAATCGTAGCACTAATCCTATTGGTACAGTCTTCTGACAGATAGTCAGATTCATCCATAAATGTTTTATGTTTTAAAAGCGGGAATTTTCTTTTAAATTGCCACATAACTGAAATTTTCAGTTTGGGGAGATATTTCCCAGTTTATTGCTTCTGTTATAAACTGATGTGGGGAGGGAAAAATAAATGACACAGATAATATATTCATGTTAGATTTCAGTCAGCAATATATATTAGAGGACATAAACACAGCCTGGAAGGCACGAAGAGCATTGCTTTAGGTCAGTGCCAGACTTCACTGCCAGGGAACATATTTGTGCTTAGTGCAATATGCTCTCTGTAGGTTAGGAGGAGTTCCAGCATTTTAGAAAGTGTTTTCTTCAAAGTAAGAATGCTTACAGGTTTGGGGTTGTTTTATTTGTTTGTTTTGTTTTCTTTTGTTTTTAATAGTAGAAAGTCTACTTGTTGAAGATAAATAGTTTCTCCCTCTTTAAACACCCAGCAATCACCTTGATGATCTTTTTGATCTAAGATTCAGCTAAGTTTAACTAAATGTCTGCTGTTTTGGCCAGAGATTTTTGTCTTTTCATTTTAGGTTTTGAGCAATTCCTGGGAATTGTCACAAACAACGATTTGCCTGATTGGTGCATATTTACTGAAAGATGTTGATGTGACGCATTGCAAACCCTAATAGAATCATTTAAATCTAAACAGATGTGTATGAAAGGAAGTATTAAAAATTTCTCTTTACATAAAATGAAATTATCATTTGAGGGATTGTAATATTGTAATATTTCTCAGGATACACAGGGATTAATGGCCTGCGCTGATGTATGTTGGAAAAATGAGTAGAGACAATGGACAGCATCTTTTCATGTCTAATGTAAAGTAATTTAAATACTAGATTCATTGGTCTGTTGGAAAAGGTGAATGATATCTGTAAAATTTTCTTTGTCTCTTCTACAGTCTGCTCTAGATGACAATCCTCTAGGGTTTTGCTGAGCCTGAAGACTTTGTCACTCTCCTCGGTGAAGACAGGTCAAAATTATTTGTTAGCTTTATACAGACATATAGAAAAGATTCTGAATTCACTTGAAGACCTCTCTAAGGAGAACATTCCCCATTTGGTGCTATTGGCCACTGTTGTAAGAAAGGTCCATGGGCTTCCCAGTGCTCCTGCAGTTCAGAAAAGGCAGGTTAGAAACAAGGATGGACTTCTAGCATCAATCATGTTAGCCTGCATGACCATGCAAATGGCAGTTAAGTGGCACTACTTTGGGATGCTCACCAAGGCGTTCAAGAAGCCACTTAGTTTTACGTAGGATATCTTCCAGTTCTCCTTGTAGGAAGAGTCTGCTAACCCTTTCTGCAGACGTGGTTATGCTTTGAGACCTGAGTTAAAATAACAAAACCTATTTCTGAATATGTACACTTCGTGTTGCTTGCTTTCATACCCTATGTTTTGGATGTTGCCATTAGATAAAATGTAGGAGCTTTTAGTGAAGTGAGGCTGACACCAAATATTCAATATGTAAACAGCTCTATTGGTCAAAAAGTCTCTACTCACCAGCTCTTTGCTGTCTCCCTTCTGAAATACTGGTTTGAAGTGGATGTTCTTCAGCCTATCTTTGAAAGGTCTGCTAGATTAATTTAAAAAGGCGATGAATGCTGTTGTGAATCAGCCCTGCTGAAATAGATTAAGGAAGCTGCAGAGCATCCTGAGGAAACATTCTTAGGCAGTGAAAAGTTGCTGGGGAGATAGCATCTTCTGGCAGCACCAGATGATACAAAAATTGTTCTCCATGGCCAGCTTCTCCATACATCCACAGCCAATATATCTGTGCCCAATCAGTGTGCTGAGGGAAGAAGAGAAAAAGAAAGATCAAATATTTGCTTGACTGGCACCAAAAGAGCCATTAACATGGACTTATGAGTATGTCTGCTTCTCTGAAAGAAAAAAAAAAAAAAAGGAAAGAAAAAAAAAATGACAATATCATACAGCTTAAAAGAAGCAAAGTTCAATTTTGTCACAGTAGAAAATTACTGGACAGTAGAAAATTGCTGGCCAATGGACACTCAGTTGCCTAAAAATAGGTGACCAGTACTGTTTTAGGAGCTGGGATTATTAGACTTAGCTGCATCTCTGGAGTTGCACAGTTTTTGTGCAAGTTCTGCGTCTTGGAGGAGTCCTTGGAGGACAGTAGGGCATCTTGGAGGAGTCCACATTCTCATGTTCGGCAACAGAATCCCATCTCATTGTATGCTTTTCTGTTAAATGTGATCAATCCAAAATTTATTTGACCTCAAATGAAAAAGAGTTTTCAACTTCTTCAGATTTTTCTTGCAATTGATATCTTCCATGGGAAATATTGCATCTATTAATAGAATAGGCAATTCAGTAACGTTTGTGAAATCCATGCACAGACTGATTAATATATTTAGCATTTTTACCAAGAGCTGATGAAAGGAAGGATAATAAATGCATGATGAAAATGCTCAGCTGCAACAATCAGTGTGATTATTTCAACTTCATCAGATTATTGTTTTTCTTCATATGCTTAGTATCCACTAGCCAAATAATTTAAGAGCAAATTTTGTTTCTGATTACCGAAGGAAATATTTAAAACAGCTTAAATGGCGTTCTTTGTTTGCCTGTTATGAAAGAAAGAAGGGCCATCTGAATGATCTCTTTTTTTTTTTTCTCAAAACTGTTACAATGTACTGAAACAGTTGAATTTTGAGTGAAAATAGGGAAATAAAGACAGTGACTATTAAAAAAAAAAAAAAAACACTGTGTAGAAAATTAATATCTGACCTTCATGTTTTTGTCATTTGTAATACAGCTCTAGATGCAGACAGATATCCTATTTGGATTTTGCCTACCAAACTACTGTGATAAAAGAGGCTTTTGAAAAGAATGTGTATACTTGACCTGTTCTGAATTTTCCTCTTTTTTTATTAGCTAAACAGTCTAAGAGACCTCAAGGTTTACTTTGCATCTGTCGATACCTGTATACTTTTATTTCTGTTCATAGTCTCATTAAAGACAATGCATAATTTAGTTGCAGAAGAGCCACTGAAATGGGTGATGTTGTACCTTAAATTGTTATGATTGCAGACTAGTATAAACACACAGAAAACAACAGGGATTATAGCTTTCATTTTCTAATCAAAGACATTTGACACATCTGGCACTGATTACTATATCAGCAAATATAATTATATTTTCTTAAAGTTAAGTGAAAAACAGTACCAGAATTATAATGTCACTGTCATAAAAATATACTTTTCCATTTTCTTAATGAAAGTCACCTTGTACTGGATAAGAATAGACATAAACCAATTGATGCTTTGAGTTGTTTTTACTAAAAAGAGACTCATTATGTAAAATCGTCTGTTGGGAACTGCATAATACAGTGGTTTGGCTTAAAATGTTACTCCTGATCTGAAGAATTTTTCTAGTTTGAGAAATATTTCCTCAGTTCTCAACTTGCTAAGGCCCAAATATAGAGCAGAATGTGTAATAAAAAGTGAAAATGGGAGTTATAAAACAATTACAAGCACGAGAACCATAAAATACTGAGAATTGTTAGTTTCGTACAAATAACACACTTCTTATCACCTCAGTTACATGAGTATTTCTGCTGCAAAGAATTCTCTACAATTAGGGACACAAGGGACACAAAGAAGTTGCCAAAAGAATAATTTTGATAATGAAATGAGAGATATCTGTTGAGATATGGTTTGTGTGAGAGGTATATTTCTTTTTCTTTTAAATTGAGGGAAACAAAAATTCTACAGGTAAGAATTTTGAAAAATAAATTACCAGTATATGCCCACTTTGAAAAACAAGCAAACAAACAAAAAAAACTCAGTGCTTTACCTTTCAGGTTTGTTCCTAAGATAAGATATTGTAAGGAATTCATCCTTTTTTTATGTGCTGGGTAAGATAAATGCTGTTGAGCTGAACAAGGCCTCAACTTTTAGAGACTAAGCCCATACTAAATAATGCACTTTCATGTATTGGCCATAGAAAATTCTTTGACTTGACTATATCTTTATAAATATTTTAACTGAGAATTTCTATGTATTCCAGTGTTCCTGGCTGTGAAAGATAGCTACGATTCTACAAGTAGAAGGTAACTGAAATAAAGAGTAGAACAGTAATGTTATTTAATATAAACATATTTGAAAAATGATCAGAGACTGTGCTATGCAGACTGTGGAGTGTGTGCTACTCCATCTAGATTTTCCAAATATTCAGGTCTGACTTGAAAAAATTGAAAATATTGTCAGTTGTCCATACCAGAGTGTAACTTGGATCTGTAGAAGTTGGGTTAGAACCAGCAGGTTTCAGCTGTAGCAGGGTGCTCCACTCCACTAATAGACTCTGGCCACCAGGCCCATTTGGGGAGAGTTTTATGCCCTCAGGATGTCGCCAGACCACCAATAATTGTTCTAGTTCAGTAATCCATCACTGAAGACAAAAAATAGTCTGACTGGTTTCAACTTTTCTTTGACCTTGAAATGCTGTTGATGGAACTGGGGACTGAACACTTTCCATAGGAAATGGAGCTTGCACTTATCTATAGTTGATCATTGCATTAGAGGAAGGGGAAATTATTTTACTCAGAGACGTAAGAAGCTGTTGTCATAAAAAAAAAATTGTATTTTCAATAACAATTTCACTTGTCTAAAAGGAGGGCACTAGACCATGTACCCTGAGTTACTGGGCCCATTGTGTGAAGAAACTACATGCTCACTGGATGCAATAATGTAAATGTGTGAAAAAATAGAAACAGAAGACAATATCTTCAACTTTACAAGCATGAAAGATCCCAAATTGATATTCAAGATAAGGATTTATGAAGCCTAAAAAACTAAGTGAGTAAGGAAATAATGTGGCACAGTTGCATGAACACCTCAAATAACTTGCAGGAAATGTCCTTAATTGGCAGTGAGGAAGGGAGACAGTGATAACCCAGGGCTTTAGACATTCTTTCATTTGGATGTAGAAAAGCTTTAGCTGTTGATATTTTTTGCCTTGATTTTAATTATATAACAGTTTGTGTCCACAGAACATAAGTACTAAGGTCTTGCGGGTTTTGATGGATGTATTGGAAATCTGTTGTAGTAAGAACTGTTTCAGCTGCCCAAATTACAATAAAAGCTCTGAGCATGTCTGTTCACTCTCTGGCAATATATATATACACAGATAATTTTATATGTGTATATAGGTATGGGTATATATGTGTGTGTGTATATAAATATGCATATGTATACATACACACACACACTTTTCTGTTCTTACCAGTACACAGACATATAAAAGTTGGAAAGAGTTTGTGCTTTTATATTGTCACAAAATAAAGAGCTTCTAAATTAACTGATGACCATGATATATGAAAAATAGAAGAACATGTTGTAGGCACACTGTATCCATATGTTCAGGCCAACAGTGAATGCTGGAACAGATTGCAATACTTACAGGAAAGCCTCAGTACTTCAACTCCTAAACTTCCTGCACTTGTAGCCTTTTGGTGTGGTCTGTGCATGCCATGTTAACCTCTGATGATGTATTTTGTGGTGGCAACACCTGAAGGTGCACTGCTAAACTTGCTGAGAGACTCTATGCATTGGTGCTGACATGATTTTGCTCAGTGCCATAATGTATTTCTTGCTTTTGTCAGACAATTCAGTCCCTGGAGACATACGGTTATGGAAGACATCTTCCAAAGTTTTTTCTGGGTGTTCATTCAAGCAAGGTACTCTTAAATTTGTTCTCATGAACTCTGATAAGAAATTCTACTTTCTTATCGGAAACCCTTATCAGTAAACAGCCTACTTAGAGGAAGCTTATATTGATATTGAAAAAATCTATCCACATGCATCTTGGTGCATATATCTTTGTTTGTCTGCAGGCATAATCCATTCAGAAAATATGAATTGCGAGAATATGCTCCATAGGTCAAAAAAGTCAATAAGAAGCAGCTCTTAATTTTCATGGTATGTTTTATGATATTCATTCATAAGAATTATTCTTTTCACTAATTAAAGACCATTTACACTTGTTAAACAGATAAGAATTCTAGACATTTGTGATACTGCTCATACCAGAGTTTGTTGATACCTTGACTCTCATGTTGATGTTTAGCCAATGAAGTCATAATGAATCATAAAATCATAGAATCATTATGACTGGAAAAGACCTTCAAGATCATTGATTCTAACAATAAGTCCTTCAACACCATGCCTACTAATCCATGTCCCTAAGCGCCTACCTACATTTTTCTTGAACACTGCCAGGGACGGTAACTCCATTACTTCCCTGGGCAGCCTGATCCAATGCTTGACTACTCTTTCCATGTAAAAATTCTTCCTAATATCTAATCTAAACCTCTCATGATGCAACTTGAGGCCATTTCCTCTTGTCCTATCCGTAGTTATTCTGGACAAGAGATCAACCCCTGTCTCACTCAAATCTCCTTTCCTGTTGCTATAGAGAGTGATAAGGTCTCCTCGAGCCTCCTCTTCTCCAGACTAAATAACACCAACTTCCTCAGCTGCTCTTCATAAGGTCTGTGCTCCAGCCCCTTCACCAGCTTTGTTGTCCTTCTTGGGACATGCTCCAGCAACTCCATGCCCTTCTTGTAGTGAGGGGCCCAAAAGGGAACACAGTATTTGAGGTGTGGCCTCACCAGCGTCTAGTACAGGGGAATAAGCACTTCCCTGGTCCTGCTGACTGCACTATTCCTGATACAAGCCAGGAGGTCCTTGTCCTTCTTGGCCACCTGGGCACACTACTGGCTCATGTTCAGCCAGCTGTCGACTAGTACTCCCAGATCCTTTTCTGCCACACAGCTCTCCAGCCACTCTGCCCCAAGCCTGTAGTGCTGCATGGAGTTGTTGTGACCAAAGTGCAGGATCTGGCACTTGATCTTGTTGAACCTCATACAGTTGGTCTCCACACATCGATCCAACCTGTCCAAATCTCTCTGTAGAACCTTCCTACCCTCAACAAGGTCAACTCTTCCTCCCAGCTTCGTGTCGTCTGCAAATTTGCTAAGGGCGCACTCAATTGCCTCATCCAGATCACTGATAAAGATATTAAAGAGGAGCAGCCCCAACACTGACCCCTGGAGACCAGCTGGCAGCTGGATTTAAGTCCATTCACCACCACTGTATGGGCCGGGCAATCCAGCCATTTTTTCACCCAGTGAAGAGTACACCTCTCTAAGCCGTGAGCTGCCAGCTTCTCCAAGAGAAAGCAGTGGAAGACTGTGTCAAAGGCCTTATCGAAGACTAAATAGACCACGTCCACAGTCTTTCCCTCCTCCACTAGGTGAGTCACCTGGTCATAGCAGGATTGGTGAGAAAGGACCTGCCTTTCATGCACCCATGTTGGCTGGGTCTGGTCCCTTGGTTATCTCATACATGCTGTGTGATTGTTTTCACGATGATCTGCTCCATAACTTTCCCTGATACCAAGGTCAGCCTGACAGGCCCGTAGTTCCCTGGATCTTCCATTGGATCCTTCTTGTAGATGGGCGTCACAATGGCCAGTCTCCAGTCACCTGGCACTTCCCCTGTTGACCAGGACTGCTGATAGATGATGGAAAGTGACTTGGCAAACACTTCTGCCAGCAACTTCAGAACCCTCGGGTGGATTCCATCTGGCCCCATAGACTTGTGGATGAATGCTTCTATTAATGCTGTTCAGATTTGTTATGACACCTTACCATTTCACTGATATACTGAAAATCAGTTTCTCAAGTCCTCCATTAGGATACATTCATAATTTATGTTATTTATTCAACTTTCTCTGGGTGAGTGTGTACCACTCCACATTAGACAACAGAATGGTCTTTGGGTCTGAAAATAATGTTTTTATTTTTCTTTCCCCATATCCTCTTCTTCAACATAAAAGCACCTTGCCACAGGAGTTTGAAGAGAGAAGAATATAGAAAAGATTTTAGTTCTTCATGCCTTAAAGTGAGTGGATTAAGCAACTTTTCCCTTGTCATCTCATTATCCTCACACCTCCTTTTAGACTGTCAGCAACCTATGCTGTGCATGGATTGCCCTATGCTGGAGGTAGTCTTTATCTTCTAACCGCATTAGGTTTAATTCTATCAGGTATTTGGGATTTCAAATCACTCTTTGATCTCTAAAACAAGTTTTTGAAGGGGTAATAAAAATAATGAATTGCAAATCATCTTTGATAGTTCTGAGATTTTAGTATAGGTATTAGAAAGGATAACACAATTCTCAACAGGAAGTTGCAGCTTTTTGAAAGCCACTGTAAAGCTTCTTATTAAAAATAATGTGCCTTGAGAAGATTTAAATGTCTGGGAAACTAGTGCTTACATTCAGTTGTTTTTGCAAATAGTGTAAAGAAAACTATTTCTGATACTGTTGTGTTACTATCATGAATCTATATGTCATGTCCCTGTCATTTCCATCCCCACTAGAGGATGCTATAGCAGTGGTAGGCACTGCTTTTATTTTATTTTATTTTATTTTATTTTATTTTATTTTAGTCCTTTCTGTTTTTGCAATATACTACTTATTTTCTTCTAATATTGACTGCCAGTCTTATGCTTCAAGAAGTATATTCATAGGCCCCTTCATAGTTGCCTGAATAGTTACTTTGTAAGCATCTTCTGCCTCTGGTGAACCTGGCTGTTCCTTATATATCTGCAGCTCCTACTTTTTGGAAAACTAGAATGAAGGGAAAGCTACAGGGAATGAACTTCACCACCTGCTGCCTACTTCTTTGAAATGGTAGTGGCACAGGAAGGGTCAGCTTCTGCCAGTGGATGAGAATGAAAGAATAGCTGCTATATGCTTCTCTTCATACATCCTTCCTAAAGGCATTTCTAGATACAAAGAATCATTTAAAAAGACATCCATTTTGCACCATTCTCTTTTTCTTACCTTTCCTATTTTTGTAATATACTCCTCATTTTTTTCCAGCATTGACCACCAGTCAACACCCACTGCAGAAGCTGACCTGCTTCAGATGTTGACCATCTGCTTCAGAAGTATGTTATTAGGTCCTGTCTTAGATGCCTGAATAGCTACTCTGTGAGCATCTTCTGCCTCTGATGAGCCTTATGGGCTGTTGCTTCATATGTATCTGCAATTTCTTCTCTTGGGAGAAGTAGATCTTAGGACTATTTTAAATTGTCTCTACTGGAGTCAGAATCTGCAACAAGATAAAGGCCCCTGTGGGTCTCTTCATCTTCACTAATGTCTGCTTCTTTCTCCAGGCTAGGCTTTCCCAATTTGCTTTTTTGGCTCTCTGGGAGCAGCAGATTTTAAGAGAGGTATACTTTGGAGAATGCCTAAGGAAAAAAAGGCCTTCTGGGAAATATCCTAAAACATTCTGCTAGTGGAGTTTGGGAACTCCAGGCCCAGAGGCCTGTTTTTAAGGAGAGGTTCCTGCAGTAAATCTGACTGAAGGACTCATTTTCAGATGACTGGAGGCACTTGTCAGAAGTGAAAAGTCAATATCAAGGGAGGCTTGCAGTCTCTTGTGAAGAGAGGAAATGATCTCAGTTATTGTTCAGTAATGCAGAAGAGGCCCTTGGAGAAGTATGAGTGTGGGAAAGACACGGGGACATATTCTACCTGCAAAATCCAGGCGATTTTGAGTAGTACTTTCAAAATCAGAGGAATCTGAGTAGTCACAGAATCCCAGAATGGTTAAGGTTGGAGGGGACCTCTAGAGATCATCTAGTCTTACCCTCCCTGCTTAAGCAGGGACACCCACAGCACAGGGCACAGGGTGGCATCCAGACAGGTTTGGAAGATCTCCAGAGAAGGAGACTCCACAACCTCTCTGGGCAGCCTGTTCCAGGGCTCTGACACCCGCACAGGAAAGTTCTTCCTCATATGGAGATAAAACTTCCTGTGTTTCAGTTTGTACCCATTACCCCTTGTCCTGTCACTGGCCACCACCAAGAAGAGTTTGGCCCCATCTTCTTGACATTCTCCCATCAGGTATTTATACATATTGATCAGATCCCCTCTCAATCTTCTCTTCTCCAGGCTAACAGGCCTAGCTCACTTCTTAGTCTTTACTCATAGATGCTCCAGTCCCTTAATCATCTTCGTTGCTCTAAACCAATTGAATGATTTTTCTTGGCAGAAGCCTGACCTGAAGTAGAGCTGGTATATGGAAGAATTGCTTGAAAAGGGGAAACTTAGAGAAAAACTAGGGCCTAACAGCAGTTTTGGCATTCCAGGAGCCTGCTTGGGGTGAAACACAGTTGCCTCTTCCAGGATGGTTGGCAGGCCCGGACTCTGCTCCTCCACGGTTCCCTCGGCAGCACAACCTGCCCTCCCCGCAGCTGCAGAGGGGAGTAACGGAGGGTGGAGCGGAGTGAAGGCGCCGCGGCCAAACTCTGTCGCACTCCCTGTGCTGGGCCGTTGATCAGCCGCACAGTGGCTGCCCAATGGGAGATGTACGATAACATGTCCGGTGCTGAGCCAGCAAGGGTGGCAAATCAATCCTTTGGGATGAACTCTGCTTGAACTTTGCTCGTTATAAGCTCATTATAATGCCAAAACACACCTCCATCCCAAAAGTCACCCGCCTTCGAGGTACGACCGCTCCTCACTGAGCGTGCGCTCTAGATTTTCCATTGACTGCACCTTTAAATGAAAGCGAGAGACTTTTGCACCAATCAATAACAATAGTAAGTATGACTATAGTCACTCAAGCGCCACCTGAATGTAAAGAAAAGTATAAAGGGTGAAATAAGGATGAGGAAGGAAGAATCCATCATAAATTTTGGATCAGTCGATGGACTGATCCCCCTTTCCTCCCCTTGGGTTGGGACGCCGCCTGAGGAGACTCGAGACGGAGAGCCCTCTCCCATCTTTGGGGTGAGTGATGATGGCACATTTGTACATCAGAGCTGGCTGAAAACCCCACGCTGTAGTAGAGAATTTCCTGTACTGACACCCAAAACCTGCTTTGTAAATGTTGCATTTGAATAAATCATGCTGTTTGTGAACTCGACTACTTGTTTGGGGGGCAATCGGACCTACAGTTGACAGACTGTTCGTGAATCCAATACTGCCAGAGTCGAGCTTATAGTTGATCACACTATTTGGGAACTTGATTCGCTCCTGGGAAGGCGATTGGACCTACAGTCGGCAGACTGTTCGTGAATCCGATACTGCCAGAGTCGGGCGTATGGTTGATCACACTATTTGGGAACTTGATTCGCTCCTGGGAAGGCGATTGGACCTACAGTCGGCAGACTGTTCATGAATCCGATACTGCCAGAGTGGGGCGTATAGCTAACATAGTGTTTGTTATCTCCTTCCCCCCCCGACCACCACGGTTTTCAAACTGCAACATGGTACCTGAATGCAATGCCAGGGATGGACCATGGGAACTTGTCAAGGGTATTGATGTGCCTTGCTTTGCTTTTAAAGGTGGTCATCAACTTCCTAGGATAAATCTCTGGTCAGTTGCACACTTTCCTAATGAACTTCCCCAGATTCTAATGGATATAACACACTGGTTTAGGTGAAGTGGCTGGCCATGCATGGAAATATATATTTACATGTTGTGCATGCCTTATTCACCAAAAAAAAAAAAAAAAAAAAAAAAAAAAAAAAAGTGCAAAAGTAAATAGTACTGTAAAGCTTTGGCTTGTGTCAGTGTTCCTTCATCCATAGTATCTGGGAAGCTGAAGAATAGTGAGATGTACACAGATTCTAGGAGAACAAGCTCCACCTTATCTGCATATCTGTCTGTAAAAGATCACATGCCTGACTGGCCACATGCCACAGTGACTGAGACGGACATTGCAGAAGCGATAAAATCAGTCTCTGGTTCCCTTCTGCCGTGTATGTTTGCTGGTCCTCTCTGATCCCTGTGGTCCAGCTTTCTCCTCTGTCTACACATCTGCTGCTTCCCTTATCTAATGTCCTTATCCTGATCATCTGACCTCATTTTAATACCTGTTGGACTATAGCTTTTGGAAAACAAACTGATGACTCAGGAATTCTCATTTAAGGGCAAGGCCAAGCAAAATGGGGTTCGAAGCTTTTACCGAGTGGGCATGGGTTGGACTCTGTGGTTCACTGAGGCAGGAATTTATGACATAAATGACATATGACATTAAGACATTTATTTATGACATAAACCTGATAGAGCATGGAAATGGGTTTGGGTAAAGTTTTAAAAGGTGAATACCTGTGCATCTGTAGGAGAAATAGCTTAGGGTTCTTAAAGAGATGAAAAAAGAACATGCCTAGGCAACTAAGTGGGAGATCTGAAGCTTACTTTTGTACTGCTTAAAGTTATGTAGGTTCTTAAACAGTCTGTTGAAGACCTATGTCTTTGAACTTTGTTTATTGAAAATATATATAATGAATGGATTGAGTCAATTCATTTCATGGTAACCTATTGTTTGTTTAATAATTGAGAGTATTTTCTCTAATTTGCATATGTTCTCTTGGTAATTAGAGAAAAGCCACACTTACCAAAGAATAGTTGGTGGGCTTTTTGTTTCTTCACAAAAGAGATTCTAGAGAGTCTAACCTCTGCTCCTTCCACAAATAGAACAAATTAAGAAACAACAAGCATGTAGTCCTGAAAAAAAGTGCAAGATTTATTAAGATAAAGAGTTCACTTAGGTTTTCTCCTAAAGTGTTAGTTCTGTTTGTAAAAAAAGTAAAAAAGAAAGAAAAGAGAAAGCAGTTAGACTTAGGGTATTGAGTAGATTTTCGTTCCTTGTCATTTTTTTTTTTTAGATTTCTTTAGCTGAACTAAATTGGTTGAATAATTTCAATAAATGATACTGTCTGAACACTGAGTTTTTACATAGTAGTCCTCATAAATGAGTTTAAAATATGAAATGCACTGGAGTATAGTAGTGTGAGCCCACCGCTCCAGCTATGTCAGTACATCCTCTATTGCATGTTCAGCAATGGCTCCTAATCTTTAAAAACAGGAAATCATGAAGTGAATAGAATTTCCTTTACTCTTTTCCAAGCAAGCTGGCTGTAATTCTGGTTACCACAGGATCCTACTCAGCATGTTACAGATCTGCCTGTACTTAGCCAAAGCCACAAATTTTCTACAGTCTCACTTAAGACAGGTACCTCTTAATAGTATTGGCGTTTTTATTACCTTAGCATGGAAAAGAGTTTGAGACTGTGAGCAAAGTATTACACTGAATGAGAACCTCAAAGAGCCAATGTACGTTATTGTCTGTGAACAGAGCTGTCTAACTACCAAACTGGCAAAAGCCTATGAAGTGCACAAACACTTTCCCACTCCTGTTAGATTAAGTCTGTGTTTCAGACTGGAGAGAAATGGCTTATGTGCAAGCACAGTCTGTACCTAAAGATCTGTCCCACTCAACCAGAGGTAATTATATTAACTGGAAAGACAAATATTTGGAACAGCAATCCTCACAAGTGCTTTATTTTCATACATTTCAGCTCTCTGGTCTTGCTGTTTAGTCCTTGAAAACAACAATGACAAACTTGAGAGGCCAAGTCAAAACAAATACATTATAATGACATAATATTAGTGTCAGTCGGTGTACACAGGTGAGATGAAAAATCAGAAAGTTAATAATTTTCAGAGACAAGTAAAGTCTGTGGAATAAAGGGAACCATTGGAGTTTACTCTCACCATCTTTAGTGTGGCTCTGATTCATTACCAGCTTGAGAGGAAAAGGAAATGAGAGGAAAAAACAAGATTCTGATGTTTTTCTTTTTAATATCCAGTTAAAGTGGTAGGTATAAATGAGTTACTCTCCCAGGCGAATGCCTACATGGTTTGTTTTTGCTAATTTCTGTGACATATGCTTTTCATACTCTACAGTTACCTTTTCTGCTGTCCTCCCATTTATTCAATTGCTCATCCCCTATTTTGCCTAGCTTGAAAGGTTGGTTTGCAGAAAGAAGGTAATCCTGTTGCCCAAACTTTCTAAGTTCCATGTTTGCTTGTATTGGACTGTTCAACAAAACCTTTAATTAAAGAAAAAAAATAAAGATTTTTCCTGTGGTTCACTACATTAGCTACACTAATGTGAGCTAATGTGAGTGTATACACTACAAAGTGAGATTATGACTCCTCACACACAAACTGCCATGTAAAAATATTGGTTTGAACTAACTGCATGGTTCTCAGCATGAAGCTTTATCATGCATTTAAGGAAGAGCAATATCACATCTGAATTTGTTTTAGATACAGCCCTTGGGTATATATTCACTACATTGAAAAAAGGCTGTAGTATTTGAAGTCTGTCATTTGATGCAGCTTGAATACAGCTGTGTGTTACTGCAGCAAACACCAAATATGCACTGCACAGTTTTCTGATAGTTTGTAATAAAGACGGCTCTTTTGGTGAAGTTAAAAAATCACATTGCAAAAACGCATTACCACTGAAATGACCTTGAGGTCTATCACACAACTTCAAAGACAAATCTAACTGGGGGATACATTTGACTATACAGTGAAGAAGTACAGATACAGTAAGATAAACAAGACTTGTAACATTAAATTTTCCACAAATAAAGCACTATAACGAAGGCTTGTCTTTCCTGTTTTCACACCTGGGAAAAGGTCCATTTGTCAAGCTAGTTATTGACATTGAAGTCCTAAACAGATATATAAAGGTATAAACATTTTCTTTTTGATCTGCATAAGATCAGGGGAAAATTTCTATCCCTGCTGTAGCCACTTTCACTGTTAATCACTCTCTGTCTCACTGTAGTAATGGAAAGAGTAAATTTCAGGACAGGATTTCAGCTAATAGGCTTAGAAAATATTCTGCTTTTCTAGTGAGATAGAATTGGATGATACTACTCATTTCATACGTTGCAGGAAGTGAGCTCTAAGAGAGGTGTGAGATATCTTTTCTCTCAGCTGACAGATACGAGTTTTATGTTCACATGTTATTCTCTGTTTTAAAATAGTCTGCCATGCCACCGTTAATATGACTTGCATTATGTTCCTTCTGTTCTGTGATTCGATTACAAAGCCATATCTGTTTTTTAAAAAGCTAGTTTTCAGAGCATGCTTTGGCCATAAAGGTACTGCAGTTGACAAAGTTCTACTCTCACCAACACTCATGTTATACCATTGCAAAAAAATCTGTTTAAATATTTTAAGTGTTAGTTCTTGGATTAATGACAATCAAGGCATCTTTTATCAGTTAGTGTTCTGTAGATGGCATGGTCCATCTTCTCCATGACGATGGAGCACAGTGATAGAAGTAGTTGATCCCCTTCCAGCAGCCATGAAGGCAGCCTGGAGTGAGGAAAGGGTCAAAGTTAGAAAGATATTCTGGACTATCAGTGCAATGGTTTCAGTGAAATTACAAATGTGGTAAGGTACTTCCCCATATATTTGCATCAACCACTTTTCTGCACTGGTTCTCTCAGAAATCTGCCTTTATCTTACCCTCCGTCCCTCCCCCCGCCCAAAGTAAAAAAAAAATCTGAAAAATGTGCTCCTATTGGATTCCTTTATTGTAGTAATTTTCTCATCTTAGCCTCATCAGAATGAAAAGAAGTATTTCTTTTTTTTCCCTGCCCTAACATAATTCAGGGATAGGTCCCAGAAGAGCTGCATGGATTAGAAATTGCTGAAAACACATTTTTTATCACTAACCTTGTATTTTCTTTAGTTCTGAAGTGGATCATGTACTTTGTGGCTTTGTCTAAATTGAAGGAAATAGAGTTCAATTATTTAATTAGTTTGTAGCACTCACACTTGAGAACTGAGGTGTTATAGGGTCCGCATTTCTCTTTCCTTGACCAGAGCCCTGGGAAATGCAGAACATGAAAATGTTTTCTTAGTTATGTTGCATGCATATTGTCAGTATGCTGGATGATGGTTCAGAACTAAGCATCTTTACAACTTGCACAGATTCTGATTTATTCAATGTTTGAAGAATTGAACCCTAAATCCAAATGGAAGTAATCTACTTTTCTAGCAGGGATAAAGGAAGAAAGATCAGTACATAACAGGATATCAATATACAGATCACAGATCTGTATCTCCCCAAAGGAAAGCCGTTATAGTTAGCAGCCGGAAGAGTAATAAGTTAGATCTGAGTGGAGTAATTGCAGTCTGCAGAAGTCACAGAAGTTTCAGAACTATTTTATTTGTTGTCAGACAAAGCAACAGCACTTGAAGACCTCTGGGAATGCTGCTGATATAGCATTTCAGCAACAATACATTGTTTTCCTCGTTTTCTAAATGTATTTATGGGAGAGCCCTGGAAGCCCCATGTTTGCTCATATGGTGTTCCTGTAGAGATAACAACATTCTCCTATTTACAGAAGAGATGCTTATGTTTCCCAGAGGTACTGATAGAGTATGGCAGCCTATTAGATCAGCTATTCCTTTTAGCTAACATACTTCAACCTGTGTTGAACCAGTGACAGAATAATTGATGGACTTGAAAAAGAAAGTCAAAGAAAGGACCATTTCACAGAAATGTGAGTGTAAGGACTTGTATAAAGCAGCAGACACTGATGAAGAGACTGCAGCAGTAGCTGAGCTGTTTATTAGCATAATATCTCATGTCAGTACTGTGGAAAATAGAAAGTAAGTCTTGGAAGAAATGAACATAAATATTTATAATCACCCAAAAGATGCAGCTGTTGCATTGCCAGGAAAATGGAATTGGGCAGATTTTTTTAATTATTTCTTGTTCTTCATCCTGTACTGACAGAGATTACTAACAATCAAAACACAACAATCAAAATATTAATTGTGGAGAATGTGCAAAAAGTGTGAAAATACTGATTTTTAAGTAAACTTTCATTTGTGCTTAATATTAAACTTTGTAAAAGAAGATTAGTGTAATATACAGCTAATGTCATTGCTTCGATGAAAATGATAATTTAGAATAATTCTATTGATTAAAATCAGTTACAGTAAGGACATGCATTTCACATTGTAGGAATAGCTAACATCATATTTGTTAAAAGCCTAAGGTTACTCCATATAAGGAAAATCATCCACACTGAGCTATTGGATCTTGTTGTTACTGAATACAGTTTATTTGAGTTATATAGTGCTAGACTTCAATGGCTTGTTGAATTGCATGTATGATGTTTTATAGCATTGCTGAAATCAGGATATTTTCTAGCCACCTAGTGATTCCAATCCCATTTTCAACGGGAAGGCTTTTGAAGACTGTGTTTCTGTTCTTTTTGATGTAAAAAGGAGAAAATCACAAATCTTAAAGGTGACCTTCTGACAAGTGAATGTATATGAAATTTTTTGCTTTTAATCCATACTGAAGTGAGAAACATGTTTGAAACTTCAGCCATGGTCTGAACAGAAACTATCCACTTCTGAACAGTTTTTGAGAGAGTAGCAAACAGTTGGTGTGCCACAACTTTAAGGACAAGTGATTAAAACCCTTCAACATCTAAAAAGTGAGCTATCATTGTTAAATTCTAGGCATCACATCAATATCATGATTTATTTCATAATTCATTGAATTTAATAGGCAAAGGGAAACAGATGTGGCAAAATTAATATTTTCTCTATGAAATATAACTGTCCTTTGGGAATGCACAGATGACAGATCAGGGTGTGAACTCTCAACTCTGGCATGCATTCATTCACAGCTCTGGTTCTTCATTAAACAAAGTTGTGCCAACTTTTTGCACATCCAATGATCATCAAACTAAATAGTCTGTAAATGGGGAATAAGCTATAGGGGGTCTTGTGGTGGTATAGCTCAATGTCCACAGAAGTGGTAATCTTCAGGCATCTGTAATTACCAATGGTTGCCATTTTTATAGGTATAACAAGGATACCTTTACTTGCTTGGCCAACGATATCATAATAGTGCCTGCGCTGTCCTTTTGACATTGCCCTGATGCAGATACAGTATTTGAGCTACATATTAGTGCCCTTTATTTTTAACTGCTGAATTACTTTTCTTTTTCTATTCGTCGTACTATCTTTTTCTTAAATATACTAACCTCACCATAAGGGCCAGAAGGATTATAGTAGGGTTGTTCACTGATTTGGAGGGGAGGGTGAGGAAGTTTCCCTTCCTTTTCTCTTGAGAATAATTCCAAAGCTTAATATTCTAATTAATGATTAAGAATCATTTACTAAATTTGATTTCTATTTATTCATAGTTATCTGTCCTTTTGATAACTTTGTGCATGAGATTTGCTAATTCTCTTATTTCCCTGGTATTTATTTCAGCAAATATTTATAGATAGCAGTAGGTCCTCTTTCAGCCTTTGTCACAGTAAATTAAATAATCTGAATCTTTCCAGTCTATTCCAGCAAAAGTCAATGAATAATATACATATAAATGCATAGAGATACTATAATATAATAAGTAGAACTATCTGAGCTCTACTCAGGGTTGCAAATTCTCAGGAGTTATTTTAAATAATTTTCTGCTTTGGAACAGAAAAAGAACTTTCAAAAGTGTCCTCTTTTGACTTCTTAGAAAAGATGCTTTTCTTTTGGGGAGGTCCAATATGCCTTTCTCGTTGAAATTGAGATAAGTGATTTGTAAAGCAAATAAACCAGAACGTGTTTTAAAAAGGTTGAAATTCAGACAAATGTACGTGAATGATTTCTCTTGGAGCAGAGGAAAACAATTTGCTGTGCTTCAGTTCATAAGGTAGTAAGGAAGGTCATTTTTTTAGTACTTGGATATATTATGACTCACAAATTCTTTCTTTTCTTTTTAGATGGATATAACAAAAATTATCTGTGAATTTTGCCCAAGGCTTTCATATTCCTCGCACAGGGCTTGTCCAGTCACAGCTCTAATAAAAAGGAAAGTCTATTAGTATTTTTCTTGCTACCGAAGATCAATTGCTACCGAAGATTACACTATCATCTGCCAAAATTGCCATATTGATTTTTTCTGAAAAGTACTTAATAAGAAATATATATGTATAGGTTATCTAAATAAGTGTTTACACTCCCCAGCCAGCAATACCCAGGTGATGATGTCTAATAATTCTAAACATTAATCTGGAATGTGTATAGAATCACCACAGTAATAAGATTAATTTTATCTGTCTTAGAAAGAATGGAGGCACAAGGTACTCAAAATGACTCTTATGCTAATACATCAAATCTTTTTTACTTTTAGTTCTGCAAATGAGTTCACTGTTATTAACTCTTTTTAAAAGTGAAGAGTGTATTAGAAATATTTAATACTTGCAAAAAGTATGACGATGCCTAAGTTCTTCAAAAATTTGATTTACTTGATATCTGTGGAGCAGGGTAACTAAGCTGAACCATCCCAATCTGTTTGGTCTGGACTTCAGACCAAAACATTTTTAAGCCCTTCATCTAATTTGATTATTGAGGAATATTTATGATTTGGATGTAGCATTTCTCTTCTAACATGCTGATAGTGAAATGTTTAAGTTGAAAAATTATCCTTGCAGATTCTGTTAAACGAGAGAAGTTCCCAAAGCTCTAGTTCAAACTAGGGTACCACCAAACTAGGTGATAGACAAAATATCTAGCCACAAATGGTACTGTTCCCAGCATCTGTTAGTCTGTGCACCCTGATACATATTCCCTTAAAGTTATTCCTTCCATACAGTCTCAATACTTCTAGGGGATACTTAATAAATGGTGAACAGCATTAAAGAAGTGCATGATAAAACCTTGCTTTCAGAAATATTTAAGAGACTCAGCTGAACATTAAATTGAGGTTAACTCTGTTGTTGTTGCAGGACTGCTTAAGGGATGTACTTGAAAGTATATTTCAAGTTATATTTCAGTTTTTCTTTTGTCTTATTCCAAAATAATCTTTTTGCAGAGAAAAACACCCTCAGTACTATATCTGAAAAAAAGAGATCTAGCATCTGTTATATTGGAGTAACAAAAATTTACCTAGTCTAAAAACAGTACAGACTTGAGGAGTTTAGATTTACATGGTTCTAGTGCAGTATTTTGGCTTTGAAGAGTGAAAGTTCTGTTTTTCTTAACCT
>WBNA01000091.1:2002907-2031465 GCA_013398345.1 Nothocercus nigrocapillus
TTGGTGTGTTCACCTTCTTAGAAACCAGTAGGAAGATGATGAACATTATCCAGAATACTGGGCAACAAATGCCTCTTGTTTATGTCGCAGAAACTAAGTTAGGTTGAGGCGGTGATTGTATTAATATAAAGAATTAATTCAAATTTTCAATTGCCCTTCAATTCCAAATATAATGCAATAGAGGAAGACTAAAGGTTAGTGATGCTAGTGTATGGCACTGCAGGGAAAAAAAAGCATCAGTTCAATGGACAAATTCACAAGTGATATTTGAAGATGCAGCCTGTTTTTTGCAAAGCTGAAAAAATCTGATATTGAGTAACAATAAACATGAGCAATTTTATTAACTCTTGCACCTTTGCTGTGCTGAGAGGAACCAGCTTTTTCTAGGAGAAGCTAAAAAACCATCTTTCGATATGTGAAAGATCTGGGTAGAGGTCTTAATTAACCAGGAGCTTTTCCTTTTTCTCTTTTTGCTCTTTTCCCTGTTCAAGGACATGTTCTCTGTGGGGGGAAAATGTTGGAGTGACACTAAAATAAGCTTTTCTGATGTACTTTGCGGCTAAGGATCTGACCGCTATTAATCTTTTGACTTCAAAACAAGAAACAAGTACAGTTGCTGTCAACTAGCAAATATAAAGACATGACATTAGCTGTAGTGCAGCATTTCCTGGACTTAGGAAAAAAAATATAGAAAAATACTTGGTATTTGGATGTTATTTTGGAAAGTATTGGTATATTGTTGGTGTTTGCTTTTTGGTACTAAGCAGAAATTGATGCAATATAACTTTCACGTGTGATTACAATATGGACTTTATATGTGTGCTTGTGTACGCATGCATGCACACCATTTTTTAATTTACAGGATAATCCATGGTCAGTATATCTCCATGCAATTTAGCATCTTTATGTCAAAATCCTAATATCATGAGTAATTACAGAGTTCATTAATCAGAATATCCATAGACATACTGGCTGAGATCCAAGGTCCATCTAGTTCATAGCATGTTTTATAGCTTTATATTCAAATGCATTGAGAGTGTATTGGGAAATTAATATATGTTTTTGGCTATATTCTAATTACCTAATAGTGAAATGCTTATGCTTTCAAAAGTACTTATTAGCCCTTTTTAACTGCTTCTGTTTAAGTATAGCTATTATTTATATCCAAACAGAACTAAATAATTCTTTTCTGAATAATATTATTGTGTTCAGTAGTGAATGCTTGATGAATTAAACCTACTTTAACAAATAAGTTTGACAAAAGAAAGCATGGGGAAAAAAATAAAAGTAAACACAAATTTTAATAGTAAAACTCGAGGAAATCCCTCAAGTGCCTTCATATTCAAGGTTGTATTCAGAAACTTAAAATGGAAGATGGAGTTTGATTATAGTTTTTTGCTAGTGAAAGTGACATGATCAAAAGTTACCAAGATTTTCTGCCAGGCTTTGTGCTTTATTCTGAAGCAGACAGGAGAGTGGCTTGTGTAGATGGCTGTGCAATGGGCAAGACAAGCTAAAAAGATGAGGGTGTTGGAGAGTGAAGTTCCTGGTAGAGATTCATCCAGTGCAGCAGCTGTCTGTTGTCATCTTCTAGTGTTGAGAAGTATGGGCCTCTGCTCCTCAAAAACCTTGGACAGTCTGCTGAAAGATGTGGCTTTGATTAAACAAAGGTCCTTTCAAAAGAAGATTCAAAAATATTTTCTGCATTGAGAACATGTTTTTTTTTTTTTTTTTTTTAAACAGGTGAGATGCAGTTGCAATGAGTTGGCAATTCCTCTCAATAAAAATTGACAATGAGCAAGTAAAATTGAAAATAAGCAAGTAGATGTTTTTTTTCAGAGTAACCAGGGACTCCAGATTATCTATCTTTCTGTCCAGTATGCATGGAAAAGCATGATTTTGTACTTTTTCAGGACAGAACCAGGTTGCAAAATCAGTATGGATTTCTGTATTGCCTCAAATATTGGAAGTTTTGTTTTTCCAGTGTTCTGGTCCAGTTACATCTGCAGTCTTATTCTACCCCATATGTTTCATCCCACCAAATGAAGGTGTAAATCCAAGCAAGAAAAACAGCCAAGTGTCTGACACGCTGAAGAATGAGGTTTTAGTATTGTTTATTCTGTCTAGATGTTTCTGCTTATATGAATATCTGGGGATGGCCTCCTTTGAGAAAAGGCCTTTGTTTTTAGGTAAAGCAGTGCTTTCCGAACTAGACAATTCCATTGTATATTTTGTCAGCTGTCTCTGGCTTTGTTAAGACTTATGAAAGCGGGAAATGAGAAATCTAAAAGAGTGGAAGGGCCTTGCATTTGATTTATTTTTTGCCAGAAGATCTCAGACTTCGTGTATTATTTTGGAGAATTTTTGTGAACATGAATGTAACGGTTCCTGTTTACACACTAAACTGAATCATTTGGAGCCCATCTTGCTGCGCATCTATGCATATTTTTTAAGCTTATTATTTTCTATGAACTTAAATTTGGGTTAACTTGTGAACTTAAACTTTGGATTTTCCATAGAACCCTTTTTTATTCTAAGAAAAGTCTTTGATTGCTGTAGAAGAGGCTTTCTGTTGACAATATGGAAGGCTGAACACCAAGATTTTTTTTTTTTTCCTTCTGCTGAACCAGAAAGACCATGTTTTGCTGCCTGAAAATCATAGAACACTAGAATAGTAATATAATTCAGTTGCTGTATCTTGGGGTCAGAGTTTGGGCACTTAATTCTTTTGTTCTATTTATGCATAAATCTCAAGGATTGGACTACATCCCTTTCAATACTATAAACTCAATAAGATGAGAGGCTTCATCATAGGAAATATGCTTTGCTCAGTGACCTCACCTATATGAGTAAGCAGAACACAGGACATGGTTTCTATGAAGTAGGACACAGTGGAACAGTTTCAAACCAAAATAATTTGACTTCATCTGAAAATCTTGAGAGAGTATATTGCTCATTCCACTACCCCTTTAAAATTATTGCTTTGTTTTCAAATTTACTAACAGTAGGATATTTTTTGTTTATCTATTTTGCAACTACTCTCTTTTTTGAGATCTCTCTTAAAAATAAAACATTAATCCTAGTTTTTACCAGAAGGGTAAAAATGGTGTTTGGCAGAGTTTGAAATTTATCTCCTCCTTTGGGAGGAGAACCCATAAGAATGTAAGTACATCTAATATTCTCAATATAGCTTGAGTATATTCAGTTTATTTTATCATATTTATCTCTCCCTATTCCTCTTCTTTTTATTGCATTCTTTTTTTGGAAATCCAAGAATGAAGTCCATCATTTTGCTCTACCAAATATTAAATAACCTTTTACAAATTGTAAAACCAACACTTGTTTATATTATAACACTGCAGAATCAAGAATTTTCCTATTGGTGTTTGCCCCCTACCCCTCACCTCACCCCACCCCACCAGCTATTTTGACTTTTTTTTTTTTAAATATCTGTAAATACTTCCAAATGAGACATTGTGTTTTCAGAAAGTAGTTTAAAGAGAATCTATTTTATTCTCTGCAAAATTTGCCACTTTACCGTAGGCAATAATTGCTTATATTAAAGAAATATAAAGTCCTGTTATTTTGCTTGATGTCCATGGATATTAGATAAGCCTTGAGGATAAACCCTTGAAACGTGGCACTATTCTTACACAGAGTGCTAAGATATTTTTGATTATTAGCTGAATAAGCAATACAGGAACAAAATAACTCTTGATATTGCAACTTTATAGCTTGTTGTATAGTATTAAGACACCATACGCAGTTTTGCTTGAAAAATATGCCCATGGATCATTATATTCATGATGTACATTTATTTGTACGATATAAAAAGAATGTGCCATTTTCTCCAGGTGGAGGCTTCCTAGAAAAAAAAACAAAGCTAACTATACTCTTGTAACATAAAAATGATTGAGGGTCTGGGAGAATTGACTTAAGAGGATATACTGAAGTAGTTAAATATGAGTTAGGACTTGGCTAAGGAATGACTAATGGAGAAGATCAGGGCCACAGCAATCCAAGGAATGTAAACACTATGTGTGGAGAGGAATTATGTTATGTGAATTTTTTTCCCAAAGGTTTAAGGAAGAGCAATGAAATCAAACTAAGAGAGTATTTTCTGACAGTGAGTTATGCTAGACTGTAAAGTCTCTCAAGGAAAATGATGGAAACACCTTGTATATGGTGTACAGGAAGAGAATTAAAGAAAACAGTTCTTTTTCATATTAAACTTTGTGGGGAAATAATTCTATATACTGCAGAACAGATCTTGTAGCTTTTACTCAGAGTTATCATACCATATACGCATTTGATGCAATTCCAAAAACATTATCTGACATAAGAATGGTTTGCTAAAGATATTTCAACACTATTGGTTTTCAAAGAGCAGATTCTACCTGTGATAGTCTAATAATGGTGGCTGGACAAACTAGCTTGCCTTGATTAAGACCGATCCCCAAGGGGAAACCAAAATGAACCACTGACTCATATAGTGAGATTTTTCTCTGCATTTGTACACACTGTTTTCTGCATTTCTAAACATTCAGAAGAGCTATATAATCACTGATGTACCTGATTTATTATTTTATTACGCAGAAGAGAGAGTAGGAGAGTTTAATGTTTCTCTTTTTTTTCCTTTCCTTTTCCCCTCACCCTCCCCAACTGATAACAATTACTACTTATAACTCTTGTTACATAAATTTCTGATGGAGTTCATAAGTGCAGTTAGAAATTCTCCCGCAAGCATCCTTCCTGCATCAGTCAAAACTTAAAATCTAAGTTCTAACAGAACTGTTCAGTGAGGGAGGAAACTCATCAGAACACTTTGCTGATGCAATGCCCATTTAAAATAATTATTTATGAAAACATGTTTTTCCATCTCATAAAAAAAGCAATTAAAAGTCACTATAGAAATGCCTTAGTTTATTGAAACAAGAAATCTAAGTCGGCTGACTGTTTGCTTGCAAGCTGAGTGTTTTCCAAGCATGTATAAAGTTCTGATAAATTTTGTGCTCCTATCCTTTGAGGGCAGACTGTGAGAGATTCTGTGCGTGCTTTATGCCTCAGCGCATGCAGAAATAGCTCTAAACGTTTTGCTGTGCAGTACGATGGTGCTAAGTATCAGTGCTTCCTTAGCCTCTTATCTGGGGCTACAGGTCTTTCTAATTATGCTTGAGACTCTGCATCTGATCTTTCAAATGAACTATGTAATGATTTCAAATGAAAGCATGTAATGAATGTGTATGGAAGTCGCTATGGTTTTAAGGAAAGGAAGACTTCAGTTACTGAGAAGCAAGGTAAACCCAAGTATGTTTGCAAGAGTTCAGGGGTGCACTTGAGGCCTAACAAATACATTATTTACAACTTTTAAAGATTTCCTCAGCTTAATGTCTGAAGTTCTGTTATATTCCATTTGAGAAAAGTGTATTTTGCTCAAGCTGGAAAAAAATCGATTTAGTTATCAAACTCCCCACTAATAAATTGCTTTTGTTATAGGCAGACTATTCACAAAAGAACACTGTAGAAATGCTGGAAATGTTTTCATGCTGGAAAGTCAGGAGCTAAAGAAATACAGACTGATTTCACTATAACAGGGAAAGGAAACCACTGTGTATCCATGCTGTGCAGCTCCCGGTTCGCTTTTCCTCTGGATGAGCTTACTAGTGCTCACCACACACAGCTGTTACAGCTCCTGAGGGGCGTTTTGGGATTGATTAACCATCTGCAGGGTCTCACTCCAACAGCCCAGCGGCAGCAGCATGAGGGAATTTGCCCAAGATAAATCTGCAGAAAGCGTGGGTAGAGCAAATACTCCTTCTTCCAACAGCTGCTCCGATAGGTATTCTTGCTGCTGCTCTGTAATAGGATTTGGATTACATCTGATCTTTGCAAGTTTATAGATCCTTGGTACAGCACCTAATCTGCAGTTTTAAAAAACAGATCCTTGCTTCTGTGTAGTGTCAGAATTTACTGACTCTTTAGGTGACGTTATCACCACAAGCACTGATTAAAATATGTTATATATTAATGTAATGAAAAGGTAGGTTTAGAGTGTAGTGGGACGGGTGTGAAGTTAGCACTAGCCAAGATAGTTGGTGTGATACCAGATAATTGCTGGTTACTCATTTAGTTCTTATGGTTGCTATTTCAAATAGCAAAATATTCATTGTTAATGAGAGATGGACATATGGTATGAAGTTTCGGATGCTGACTGGAAAATAGTGGGCCAAAATGTGCAATGTGTTACAATGCTAAAAATAAGTTCATTTTCACAAATGCATTTTGAGCGTCTTTTCCCTGTATTTTAAGAAGATAGTATTTTGACATGACTTCGGAGCTGGAAAAAAAAATATATATATATATTTACATAATTCTTGCTGCTTGTGAAACATTTCAGAATCATTAAAATAAGTGAGACTGTACAGAAATAACATAAGTGGGGAGGCTAATGATGACCACTCTGCTAGATAATGTGGTATGTATAACAATCCATTAGACAATAATTGTTACTTCTAAAATAATTTTTTAAACTAAAGAGCATGGTAATTCTTCAAGTTCTTCACAACAATGCCAAAAGAAATGTTTTTACACATATGTGTACAATTCAGGGAAAACAATATAGAATTTTAAAAGGTGATTTTTAAAATCTTAAATATTTGTAAAGATTCTTTAAATTTTTTTTTAACAATTTTTCCAATGAGATAATACAGCAGCATAGTTCTGCTTGGTTGAAGTTGTGCTTTGGAAATAGTGGATAATCAAATATTAAGAAATTTGTTTTACTGTACCCAAGTATTGTCTAATCTGAAATGTGACTGCATATTATGATAAATAACAGTGTATTTTAGAAAGAGCTAGTAAAGGCAACACAATTAATGGGAAGAAAAGATTCTGTCATTTTATCCAAACAGTTCTGCTTTCATAGAGCTCTGCTTTGTTGCATATATCTCTCTAGAGATTGCTGCCGCACCTTTTGCCTGCCTTGTTCTTGTGGATTTAATAGGCGGTATAGATTTCCTAACAAAATAGTGATATTAATATCACAGTTATCACAAGTCTTCTGTATCATTTAAGAACTTCCTGTTCACTTACCTCTCACAAAATTTATTTCCCATATTTCCTTTTTTTTTTTTTTTTTTTTTTTTTTTTTTTTTTTTTTTTTTTTTTTTTTTTTTTTTTTTTTTTTTTTTTTTTTTTTTTTATTCCTCTCCCCCAGTTACATTCGGTCTCACTTTCAACTTTGTAGAATATTGCATATCTATTTTTGAGAGAAAAAATTGTGAAACTTCTGCATATTATTGCCAACTGAAGGCCAGCAGCCTGTCAAGATATTTTGTGCTCCTTATTGTTCTGCTGAATTTGCTTTTGGGAAGTGATGTCTGTTGATTCTAAGTTGCTGTGGTCATCTGTAGGATGCGATTATAGCAATGAGATTTTGGTAGATCATGTGATTAGAACAAAGCAGAGCCAAATTCGCCAGGAAGTTGACGGATAGCCAGTACGCTGCTGCGTAATTTGCTTCAATATTACTTCTCCATTCTCAGCAGAGCAGAGGTTGTAAATGATGGGGAAATATTTTGACAGTAGTTAAAAACTTTGTAAGTGATATTTAATATGCAGGAGTTTATACAACAGATTAATGCTCTTGATGTATACCTGCGATATAAAAATAGAAAGGTTTGGATTATTTGTTGCTGTAGATGGTATAAATGATTTTTGAAAGTGGCAATGGTGTTAATGGGGAAAGGTTACATTTCCTGAAATATCATTCTTGCTGTGTTTTAGGGTTTTCTGCTGAAAGAAGATTTTGCTGCTAGAAGTAGATATGATGATGAGTTTTCTTGGGAGAAAATGAAATAAATTTGAAGTTCTGTAGGTTAGTTTCAAAAGGTGAACTGCTAGTTCAGAGACATCCAAGAAATTCCGATAGCCTTTAATTTTCCTCTGTGCTGCAGACTGAAATACACATCTCGGAAGGCTGACTTTGGTTAAGATGTAATAGGGTAAAACTGTGTGTGTGTGTGTGTGTGTGTGTGTGTGTGTATCTGTATATTCTCAACAAGGCTGTGTTCAATAGCGTAGCATATCACAGAAGATTCTCTTAGATTCTTTCTCCTAAAAAATACTGGAAGTTTTTTTCAGTGTTTTGAACTAGGCCTTCTCTGAAATTGATGGGAGATTTTCAGTATGAATAGGGTTAGCCTTATACAAAGTAACTGACAAATTCCACCGTTGTTTTACCAAGATTTAACTTGCTTCCACTCTTGAGCAGGAATGTGGCAGAGCCAAACACAGTATTTTTATATTGATACAGATGTGTCCGAGCAAGAAGCACTCAGTCATAATGCATCAAAACTACTCAACGCATGTAAGTGTCCATTACCATGCCCAGAGAGAGCTTTCTTCCACTTGCATTTTCTTTAATTCCTCCAAAACCAATTCCATCTTTTTAGGCTTTCTAAATACTCTTTTAATTTACATTTTCACCTGTAATTCCATCAGTGTTGGGCAATATTATGAGTTGGGTGGTTTTATGTATTGTCAGCATGGCCCTGGTTTCTTTACCATATTCCAGATCATCTGCCAAGGAAAAGGCATCAGGAGTCTCCTAGGTGTGTGTGTTCTGCTGCTGCCACTGCAGAGCTGCAGCCAATTTGGGCTGAATTCAACAGCTCTCTGGCAATAAGCATTTGGGTTTTTGGAGCTTAGATGCACTAGCATAGTTAATATAGGAGATTATGAAGTGAGGTGATAGTCTAGTAGGACTTGTGAATAATTTTTTTTCGCTTTTTCAGGATTATCTTTGTCCAAGGTAACTAAGAGAGTTCTCTCTTATCTTTGTCATGATCTTCTATTTCTGCTTATTTCCTATTTCTTTGGTATCATCTGGCCTGCTCCAGTAACTCAGTCATCACTGATATCTGAGTTACTTTTGAAGGCTTGATTGCCTTTGGTTATCTTTGTGGTTTTGTGGGGGTTTGTTTTGTTTTCTGTTTTTACTTTCTCTCCCCAAAGAGACACTTCTCATGGAGCACTGCAAAGTACCGAACTGTGTGCTTGTCAGTAGCATTTATTATTGTTTCCTGATCGATAGTGCTCTCACTAGTGACAGTTCCTTTTCTGTGCAGGAGCAGTCAGGAGTACTGAATGCTCACTTACTAACTCAGTAGAGAGTAAACCTAAAAAGTCAAACCATATTTTAATTCTATTTTATGTTCTACGACAGTTGTTTTGTATGATTTGTCATATACTGTACTATCATCTGAACTCTGGAAATAGACTATCAGCCCTGGGATTTCCATGAATTTCATAAACATAGCACAAAAAAGAGCGTAATGATGTTTTTTCCCCTCTGTTAGAATTATATCCATGGCTTCTGCTTTTCCTGCAAGTAATCAGTTCTTTGGTAATTTTTGTTTGTCTTCTGAAGACCTGAGAAGTTTGAGCTGTGCAGACTGGCCAATGTAAACAGCTTAAATAAACTGCATGGAGTTTCTGGCATTTGCCTCTGTCTCCTCAGTGCATTATCAATCTGTACTACTGTAATAACAGCATAAAATCTATCATGTTATAGCCAGCTAGACCACTCTTTCTAAGAAAAGCTCTTACAGTATACTTGCTGTGTTCCAGCCCAGCAGTACCAATGAAATGATTATTTTACTAGGAATAGGTTCTTTATGTATTGTTTAAAATCAAATTTAATTAGCAATTAATTGTATAGTATGGTATAGTCTTATAATGACTTCAGACTCCTTAGAATAACAGATTTTCAAATAGTTGTTGATTGTTGTATAAAATCTGATTAAGTCTGAAATTTATGAAATACATTAAGACTTTCTGCCCAGTCATATAGAGACTGGTTTCTCTCCCTGTATCACCTTAGATATGGTGACCTGAGCCAAGGTTCATAGTGGGTAGGACTTTTCAGAGGGATGCACACCTCTGAGCAACAGAGTTGGAGTCTGGCATCTTGCACCTGGAAAAAGTAGCTGTAGAGTTGATAATGTGCAAGCAGAATATTATATTAAAGAAGGACACTAAATAGAATTGCAATTGTTTAATTCTTTTAGTGTTTAAGTTTGTTTCACTTTGAAAAAAGGAAATTTCAGAAACGAGAACAGTGGATATTGGAGGTCTCTCCCTTATCTAGGACTATGCTTTTGTCCTTATTATCAGTGCAGACTTCAGTGAACTAAGATCAGGTCTGACCTTTTAATTCATTTAAAAGTCATTTTTAGGCAGGTGGTCAACCTCAGGTTTAAGAGATTAGCAGATTTTTGCATTAAATGTCCTCTGTGTACGTGTTCAGCTTACCTGATAAGAAACTTTAAAATATGTCTATCTTCCCTCTTTTCCCTTGATGACTTTTTTTCTTTTTTTTTGATAATTCTTAGCACTAGAAGTATTTTCTATTCTTTCTAAAATACTCTTCCGTGATAATGCTTGTCTTCTACTTTTAGAAGAAACTTCTGCTTTTAGAAGAAATAAAATTATGCTTTTTCTGCCAAATTAGTCATGGGGAAAATTGAATGTAGCTTTTTAATGTATCGCTTCATTTTAAAAAAAGTCTTTAAATTTTATTTTCAAACAACTTAAAAATGTGCTCATTTCTATCCAGATCTTTTTAAAAGACATTATTAGTTAAGACAAATAATGATTGATAAAATGCTATATGCTTTCTCAGCAGGACAGATCATTCTGAATTTTAGATAGGCACAGTCTTCTTTCTTCAGGGTCCCAGATGAAAGTAGTGCCCAAGTCATGTTTCCTTTGCAAGTGATATGTCTTACCTTTCTAAATAATCAGAACAACAGAGATGTTACCCTTGCATGAAGATGTTAATTTTCTGTGGAACAATTGCTTCAGTGGCTGTATTGTTATCACATTTAAAAGGGACAGCATAAACTTTTATTTTATTTTTTGCAAATGTGCAAGATGGTATGCTTTAGTTCTACTCTCCCTATGGTGATATAAGCAGATTTCTATTGCACTTATTTTTTTCCTTACCCTTGAAGAAATGTAGTCAGCGTGTGTATTCTTCTGAGAATAGTAAAGTCTGAGACCTTTCAGATCTGGGTATAAGAAGACTGAGGAACTGTTGAAATTAGTATCCTATCACATAGTTATTTCTTGGTTGCAGTTGCTTGTATGCTAAGTATACTTAAATAACTCGCATAATAAAAGTCACCATAAAAAGATGTAGCAATAAATATTTAATTTCTATGATGAATGAAAATATGCTATTTCAACTTGACAAGAAGGAGTAGCTACTAAAACATATTTAGGTATTAGATGTTACAAATCTGAAAGTCCTAAACTGTCATAGCATACTATGGCCTTGTCACTGAAGTAATTCATATCTACAGATTGTTACATACATGACCAGGGATAAGATATACATAAACCTCACAACAATAAGAAGTAAAAGGCTTCACTGATAAAATACAAAATCAAGTTGTCATGTTTCAGCTGATCCACAGTAGCTGATTATATGGATGCATGTCAGCGTATAGCCAATGTAATTTCACTCTTCTTGCTTTAGCTTATGTAGTCTAAATCAGTTTTGCCTGTATGTTTTTCCCTGTTTGTTTCAGGATAGAAGCATACAAACAGGTAGTTAGCAGGATTAGTTGGTGCAGACCAAGGCATACCTTCAAGGTATGAGATTTCTGAGATGACTTCGCTTACTCCAGGTGTACTGAATATGGGTTTTAAGTCTGACAAAGAAAACATCTAAGAACATTAATTTGTCAGTTTGTCTGCCTTAGTAATCATCACGGTCTAATTGCTTAGCTTCATAATCATGAAGTTCTCACTTGACAAACTTTGATTTAAGAGTGCACCTTCACAAAGTACAAGGCATGAGAACCTTTCCCTTAAATGGCTGTATGGATGATGGGAAAGCCGTGGATGTTGTCTGCCTTGACTTCTGCAAGACTTTCGACACGATCAAGGAAGGCTATGTGCTTTGTAAGAAAGACAGGCTGGGAAGGCGAGGTGGTGGAATTGCTCTTTGTGTGAGAGAGCAACTGGAATGCATGGAGCTCAACCTGGGGGTGGATGAGGAGCGAGTTGAGAGCTTGTGGGTAAGGATTAGAGGGCAGACGAGTGTGGGAGACACTGTGGTAGGCATTTGCTACAAGCCACCTGATCGGGATGAGGAAGTTGATGAGGCCTTCTACACAGGGCAGGAAATAGCCTTATGGTCACAAGCCCTGGTTCTCATGGGAGACTTCAGCCACTCTGACATTGACTGGAAAGACAACACAGCCAGGCACAAACAGTCCTGTAGGTTCTGGCAGTGTATTAATTACAACTTTTTAACACAGGTTGTGGAGGTGCCAACGAGGAGAGGTGGGCTACTGGACCTCGTACTGACCAATAGAGAGGGACTTGTTGGAGATGTGAAGGTGGCAGGTAGTCTCGGCTGCAGTGATCATGAGCTGATGGAGTTCAGGATCCAATGAGGAGGGAGAAGGGCTGTAAGTAGCCTTCCAACCATGGACTTCAGGAGGGCCAGCTTTGGCCTCTTCAGAGACCTCCTCAGAAGAACCCCGTGGGCTAGGGCTCTAGAAGGAAGAGGGGCCCAAGAGAGCTGGTTAGTATTCAAGCAGCACTTCCTTCATGCTCAGGATCAGTGCATGTCTGTGAGCAAGAAGTCAGGCAGCGGAGGCAGGAGGCTCCTGTGCTCATCCTGTGTGGATGAGCAAGGAGCTGCTGGTAAAACTCAATAGTTTTACCAGCAGAAACAGAAAAAAAAAAACAGAAAAAGGCAGTATACAGAAAGTGGAAAAAAGGACAGGCTCCTTGGGAGGAATATAAAAATGTTGTCAGGGAATGCAGGGATGTGACAAGGAAAGCTAGGGCACAATTGGAATTAAATCTGGCAAGGGATGTTAAAAATAACAAGAGCTTTTTCAAATATATCAGTGCCAAAGAGAGATTAGGGAAAACGTGAGTCCACTGGTGAACACGATGGGTGCCCTGGTTGTGAAAGACACAGAAAAAGCAGAGTTGCTGAATGCCGCCTTTGCTTCAGTGTTTACCAAGGGCAGCCCTCTGGAATCCCAGACCTTAGAGACAAGAGAAGGTGCCCGGAGAGAGGAAGACTTGCCCTGGGTGGAGGAAGATTGGGTCAGAGAGCATTTAGGGAAACCTGACACCCACAAATCCATTGGCCCTGAATGGGATGCACCCCAGAGTGCTGTGGGAGCTGGTGGGTGTTATTGCTAAGCTGCTCTCCATCATCTTCAAAAGGTCCTGGAGAACAGGGGAGGTGCTGGAGGACTGGAAGAAAGCCAATGTCACACTGATCTTCAAAAATGGCAAGAGGGAGGACCCAGGTAACTACAGGCCAGTGAGCCTCACATCCATCCCTGGAAAGGTGATGGAACAGCTCATCCTGGGTGTTGTCTTCAAACATGTGGAGGACAAGAAGGTGCTCAGGAGTAGTCAGCATGGATTCACCAAGGGGAAAATCATGCTTGACTAACCTGATCGCCTTCTGTGATGGAATGAATGGCTGGATAGATGAGGGGAGAGTGGTGGATGTCGTCTGTCTGGATGTGTCCCTCATAACATCCTCGTTGGCAAGCTCCAGAAATGTGGTTTAGATGAGTGGATGGTGAAGTGGA
Source organism: Nothocercus nigrocapillus (assembly GCA_013398345.1). Lineage (NCBI taxonomy): Eukaryota > Metazoa > Chordata > Aves > Tinamiformes > Tinamidae > Nothocercus > Nothocercus nigrocapillus. The sequence continues at coordinate 2,016,542 of WBNA01000091.1, forward strand.
TTAGCAACTGGCTGGATGGCAGAGCCCAGAGCACCGCAGATCAGAGGTGCAGGGTCTAGTTGGAGGCCTGTAGTTAACAGTGTCCTCCAGGGGTCAGTCCTCAGTCCAGTCCTGTTCAATTTATTCATCAATGATCTGGATGAAGGCACAGAGTGCTCCCTCAGCAAGTTTGCTGAAGATATGAAACTGAGAAGAGTAGCTGGTACCCCAAGGGGCTGCGCTGCCATCCAGAGGGACCTGGACAGGCTGGACAAGTGGGTGGTGAGAAACCTCATGAAATTTAAAAAGGCCAAGTATAAGATTCTGCACCAGGGGAGGAATAATGGCAGACACCAGTACTGGCTGGGGATGACTTGCTGGAAAGCAGCTCTGCAGAGAAGGACCTGGGTGTCATGCTGAATGACAAGTTGACCATGAGGCAGCAGTGCCCTCATGGCCAAGAAGGCCAATGGGATCCTGGGGTGCATTAGGAAGATCATCTCCAGCAGGTCGAGGCAGGGGATCCTTCCCCTCTACTCAGCCCTGGTGAGGCCACACCTGGAGTACTGTGTCCAGTTCTGGGCTCCCCAGTTCAAGAGGGATGTGGAGCTGCTGGAGAGAGTCCAGTGCAGGGCTACGAGGATGATCAAAACATCCTGGAACAAAACAAACAAACAAAGAAAAACAAAACAAAACAAAAAAAGAATTCTGATCAGAAGTCATCAATTTGATACTGGAAACATACTTCTGTCATGTTGTCGCTTTGGGTAATTAGAAAAATCTTTGCAAATATGTTATTTCTGATTCAAAATAGGTTAAAATTCTTTCTCTTCACTGAAACTCTCCAGTACATACAGTGTCAATGTTCTTGCTATACAAAGTTTGAATTAGATATCTAAGAAGAAATTAAAGTAGCCTATCGTCTTTTTTTTTTTTTTTTTTAATGAATGTATGGATTTGATTATACCATCCCTCTAGTCAATGTATGCTGTAGGCTAATAACTAATGCATATTTATTGGCAGAGGGAGAAAAGATATTTTCCTAGTACTATCTTCATTAGAAGACTAAATATTATTAGTAATAACAATGACAAATCTAATATAATCCCCTAAATGTAAATATATAGACAGAAGGCTTTCTAAAGGTTAAACTGATCAATGAGGATACACTGGAATAAGCATAAATGTTGGGAGTGGCAGAAGGATGCATTAGAAGACACGTTTCTCCTCCAGAGAATATTTTAACTGTTTATTGGTTTGGCAAGTAGGCTTAATGGAGCAAACACTGTGGAACAATTAGATGATATCAAGTAGGTAAATAATCCATTTACAGAATGAATAATCCTAGTTAGACTGAATGACCTTTATTGGATGTCTTAAAAACACCTTCTAAGATGCTAAGGCTGGATAAACTTCTTTTGGAAACATATGAATAATCCCTACCTTATACCCATATTGATGATCACTAGAGAGTGTTTCCCCTGCTCTGTAAAATTCCATAATATTTCTTTTTGATTGATATTAATATAATATATTCTTCAATACCCTTCAACATTTCATTATATTTAAGTATACTCAGTATACTTCATGAGCATACTGAGTATACTTATATACCTTATATTTCAGTATATTATAAAAGAAAAAAAGCCCACCAAAGCAAAAATCTTCAATCCAAAATATTTCAGAAAAAAATCCAATAAATTCCCCTGCAACTTTTTAAATATATTATTGCAAAGTCACAGTTCATGTATAATGGAAAGATTATTTTTCTTTTTTTCCCTTAATCTACTGTGAAGTAAATAACACTATCTTCAAATTAGGCAAATTATTTTATAACAATAATTAGAAAGTCTTTGAATTAATATAGATATTGTGAGTGTATATTTAATATATATGCAAGGCTTAGGGTGCCATTACCATTTAGTAACTTAAGGAAGTGTTTGGTGTCTTTGCATGCTGAGTAGGTAGGTAACAAAGACTGGTCATAGAATAATTATGGTTGGAAAAGACCTTCAAGATCATTGAGTCCAACTGTAAAATCTTCAACACCACACGGTTCCTATTAAATCATGTCCTATCTACACATTTCTTGAACACTGCCAGGGATGGTGACTCCACCACTTCCAAGGGCAGCCTGTTCCAATGCGTCACCACTCTTTCCATGTAGAGTGATGTCAAGCTGCTCGCTAAGTAATGTCATCTCAAGCACTATGCATTGTCCTACCTAAGCAGTAGCTCTTGCTCTAGGAAATAGGACCTGGGACAGGTATGGTAGTCTTGCAAGGTGAAGTTCTAATCTTTGTAAAATTGATAGCAAAGCACTAAGAGGCCAGGGATAACTTTAAAACAAACAAACAAAAAGCAGAACAGTGATGTTTAGTAGAAATGGCTCTTTGTGGCAAAGTATTCTTTTCCAGGACACTGGATTTGAGAAAATAAACACTTTTTACCAAAGAAAGAACTGCAGGAAAAAAAAAAAAAAAAAAAAAAAAAGTACTCTGCATCTCTAGCAGATAAACGTATACAGAGATACACAGTTGCCTATTATTTGCCAGCATGAAAATATATATGTCTAAACCTATATAGTTAATGAAACCATACCAATGGTTTGCTGTGATAAGCCAGATTTGGCTTACTGTAAGTTATTAATTGAAATAGTGTCACAGAAGGCTAGTACAAAATGAAAAGGCAGTTGTAAGGCAATGTCTTATCTATCATTAAAATGCAAGAATCAGTAATAGAGATAAATTGAAGAGTTTGCCCACGTGGTTCCCTGTAGTCTTCTCCATCCATGATAGTTTGCTACTTCAAGTCTAACAACTTAAGTAACAAACAAACAAATAATAATAAAATAAAAAAAAAATGTGGATGCCATTATATCTGCATAACATCTCTGCTCAAGAAACAAAACAAATCATAGCTAAGTAGAATACAGGGTTATTCCCAAGTAGCTGTGCCTGTATAAAAATGCAGCTGGAGAATTGATAAAATAATAATAAACCCATACATGTCCCCTGTGCTGAAGTTGGCAAGTTTACACAAGGAGATCCTTAAAGAGCTAGGCCTGCGTATGGTAAATGTAGAACGAGATATTCAGAATAGTTAGAATTAAGCATGATGTTAATAGTTTGAATAGTGTTAGCATAAGGAAGAAAGCCTGAATGGCCCAGAGCTAAGAGGAATTAAAAAAAAAAAAAAAAAAAATGGTTTTATATTCTAGAGGATTGTTATCTCTAGTGCCTACTGCAACATGTTTAGCCCAGTTGTACATGTGCAGTATTTGTTACACTTGCTCTTTCTGCAAAACTGGTTTTCACTTAAGAGATATAGGCCCAGTATTTAGAACACGGGAGTTGGAGGGAAAGGAATATTCTGGGAAATGCAAGCTCTTTATATTTCTATCTATCTCATAGCTAATGAAGCTCTAATTTTATGGTTATGCATAGCTCTATTTTATCTGATAAGGTAATCTGGAGAAGCATGTAGAGCTTTCTAATTGAGATTTCCAAAGAAACAAAGTTTATGGTATCAAACTGGCATAGTCTCATTGCTCTCTGTCCCCTATTCTCCATCTATCTGCACGAAAAGGTTTAAATGCAATGACTGATTTCAAGAAATCTCAAGAAAAATGCTCAAATATTTGCTGAAAAACTGGTAGATGAGTAAAGGTGAGACTAGTAAGGCAGTGTTGGGATGTAATTCTACTATACTTTATTTATCAGGTGTTGGGTGGCCAAATAGCATGCAAATAGTTCTGTAAAAGCTGTGGCACCAGCCATCATTGCCCAGTGAGGATGCAAAAGGGACATGAAGGAGAGCAGGAATATTGTGTTGACAGGGCAGATGAATCTGGAAAAAGGAACATAAATCTGTAGGAAATCCACTCCTGAATGGAATAGCTTTAGTTTTACTTAAAGTTTTTGTGAGATGAAAGAAAAAGGAGGCACTTTAATAAAGCTTGTGAGCTTTATTGGTCAGATTCTTGATGGTAAAAAAGGAAAAATAACTGGGGATTTACTGTTCTTGAATCTCTCTCTTCAGCAGCTGCCAAGTTTTCTCAAAAGGAAGCACTTGAAAATCTAAGGCATTAGATTCTTCAGGGCATTTCTTATACTCAAGTGGTGTATGCATTATGGTTTTTGAATTTAAGTTGGATAACAGCTGAATCTACAGAAAAGAAATTTTGTCCAATACCATAATTGTATAAAATAATTGAACCAGCAGGTATCTTATTCTCTTTGCCTGCATGTAAAAGAAACATAGTTTGCTTTGTAAAAATAATTTAGTAACCACCCAACTCTCCGACAAGACTGGGGATTTTTACAAATAAACTAATAATAAGCTAGGAAGGAGATGTTTGCATTCATGCTAATGAAATTCTAATTTTATAATCATCTTAAATCAAGACTTATGAAAATGTAATGAAGACCAATTTACTGCTAATAGTTGTTTCATTTCCCTGAGAATAAATGTTTTCTTGCATTTCAATAAAGAACAGTTATAGTAAATAATTTAAGCAGCATGGTATATGTGGTAGTGTTATGTATATTTTAGTTTAAGCTGTTTAAGCAGGAAAAACAAGAATGAATGTCTTGAGGACTGAACTGCTTTGGGAAGGGAACAGTAAAAGTCACCTTAGAGAAACAAAACAAACAAATCTAATATTTCATGGATTAAAAAACAAGATGCTCATGGTTTCATACAGTCACCAAGTTCTTCAAAATTCTTCCTTTGCTCCATAAAACACTTATGGGCATCCCCAGGCTTTGAGTACTCGTATGTGCCTAGGGGCACTGCTGGTTCCTGCCCACCCTTGGTCTGCCCAGCCCAGGGCCAGCAGTTACTGCCTTGTGATGCTACACTGGGGCCACCTCTATCTCCATCATGACCATGACCCTGCCCAGCCATGACCCAACCCAGCATGCAGCTGGCTGAAGGAAGACAACTGCTCCAGTCTGAAAGAATTAATATATTTATATGAAATATTAGCTATCCCAAGGCATAGGACCTCTTTCCTCCCCTCCCTGCCCACCCCTTCCCACACCCAAAAACCCACATCAAATATTGTTTTTGCAGAACTGAATGGCTTCTACAATAAGGGAAAGGTGGGAGAGACTTTTCTAGAAGGTGAGAAAAGTGGCCTTAGATACTTTCAAAACTTTCATATTTACTTTCTCTTGGAAGTGTTCTTCAGCCACTGGGTGAATGGATAAAATGTTTTCTTCCTTTGAACATTAATTTTAGCTGTGGAACAAACTTTGGAGTCCTTGAAATAAACAGAAGTTTGCCTGTAGTTCTCATGGTTGTCTTATAACCCTTATTGGTGAAAAACCCACTTTTCAGGCAGTTATTATGAAAAGCTCAGGGCTAAACTAAACTTTAAATTTCAAAAAGATGCAAGAAGGTAGTTTTATTTATTTCCTGTAACTTGAGTAGGGATCTTTCCAGTCTCTCCACAGCTCAGCTTGGCAGATGAGGCTTACAAATGAAACTACCTTTAAAATTAAGCAGCAGATTACAGCTGCAAAAGTTAATACTTTCTTAGAAAGATATAGCCTCCAATTTACTAGAGGCAAGGAACTTTCTGTGCTTCTCCCAAACCATTAAGCAGGCTTTGCTAAACACTTGGTTCTTAGTATCTGTCAGGTTTTTAGAAGTTGTTGGTTAGAGTTCTTTTTTAGAGTTCTGTCGTGAGCCCACGACAGATGCTGCAGAGCTTTCTCTGATCTGGATACAGAGGAGCAAATAAAAATTCAAATTTATCCTTTTAAGGGAATAGTCACTCAAGGAAAGTTGTTGGTTCCTGGCAACAAAACAAGAATCAGTACAGATTTGTATTTTGTCTATCTGTTTTTCAGCCTTAGGCAACAATTATATCAACTAAATAGCTATGTTTATAGTAGTCTGGAAGGCTTCAGTATGCCTGTGAACGTGTAACATTTTATCTTGGCCCCCTGTTTCTCTGTTGACCTTCTCTCCTTGCTTCTGTCCACCCAAATACACCAGATTTATACCAGAATACGCCAATTGAGTATGACTGGGGAAGGGAGAAGGGGTATGTTCCAGTCCAAAGGAAATTCTTCACCTCTAAGTAGAAGCACTGCTGTAAACCTCCTCTTTCTAGAAATAAAGCTCATTTTTAAGGAAAATGTGTGGTTCCCCTGAAGAAGCATTGGTAATAGAGCCCCCAAAAACTCGTTGTCCTTCTCTACGGAGTGACATAAGTTGGGGTTTAAGTTTTTCTTTGTATGTCCCTTCAGAGGTGAATTATTTTCTTTTGCTTTGAATGTGCTTTTTTCCATACCTAATGACAGCAGGACGGAAGATTAATTGGATTTAAAATGGGCATAAAGCAATTAGATACATATGCTGGATAACATTCAGCTCAAGTAGGTAATTGTTTACATGACTTTGAATGCTAAAAGCACAATAAAGTCAACCTCCTCCAGCTAGCTTCTCTACATACAGTGTTTGCTGTCTGCTAGAATTACCTTGCTGTTCAAGATTTAGCTGTTTTATACTGAACTCTGAACACTCAAAAACTTTACCTCCTATTTTTAAGGGTTCAACCTAGTTACCAAATTTCTGCTAGATTGTGGTGTTTATGAAGTACTTGATGCATGAAAGCCATAACATTAAAAGCCTAAGAAAGCAGTACTACTAGGAGTTTAGAAGACTCTTAAGTGTTGGTGTTATTCTGCTTATAAAATCCTGTTGAGACAGTGCTTTCTGCAGATACTTTTTGTTAAGAATCTCCTCAGAAGCAGAACTTATGTGAACCTGTGACTTCACAAAAATTGAACTAACAGCATTTCTGGAATTCTTAATAATATTTTCCTTGATTAAAAATAGATGATGTTTGTTATTAATAGTATTCCCATTTCTACTAATAGCCAACTACAGTAGATTTAAAAGCTGAATTTGGTAGCAGATTCATACCTTGATTTAAATAATTTCTGTCTTTATGATGAAGAAGCAAAAAAGGCATGTTTCCATGTGGGCCAGAAGTTTCACAAGAAACTCTTTTCGCATGAAGCACCCACCATTAGCAGTCAAAGGAAAATAATATACTTCCAATTAAACAAACAAAAAACAATAACAACAAAAAAAACTTTTTTTTTTTTTATGAGAAACTGGAAAAACATGTTTTTTAAAATTTCCATGAAGTGTAAGAGACTGGTGTGGATTGTGTTTGTCTTGAAATTGTTGTCATGCTATTTAGGACTTCTTGACCTAGGCATCCCGTCTATCAGCTCAAGGTGTCTTATCTCCATACAGTTTATGACTTCTTGGCCTTGGCTCTGGAAAGACTGTGATATCAGCTCAAGGTGTTTTATCTACTTCTTGGCCTTGGCATCCTGTCTCTGGGAAGACTGTGAGATCAGCATGAGGCCCAAACAATGCTCAGCAGTGCCTACGGAGTGGCTCTTGCACTCGAGCTGGCTAAAGGGGAGCATCAGAGCACACAGAAAGTGGGCGGACTCTTCAAGAACAGGGACATAAAAGGACTGCATATTCCCCCGCTGGTGTGCGGCTTCTTCCGGGACACACGGCTTCTTTTCCTGAACATCACCTGCATCGAGGCACTGAGACACCTGTACCTGCACCAAAGTGGAGCCCACGACACTTAGAGGGACTGGTGGTGGTGGTAACTATAATCTTGCTGCATCTCTCCTAATTGATTTCTGTTTTTTTTTTTGTTTTGTTTTGTTTTTCTTCCCTCTGACCTATCACACTTATGAGAATAAAGCTTACAAGGTTGTATGGCATTTGACCCCTGACCGTGGATCGGGACACGAGGTTAGAAACAAAGATTTTACAGAGACAGAATGGGACTTTGCAGGATGCAGAGTCTATTTACTATAGTAAAATAACCTATTGCTAACTTTCAGACATACGCAGTCGTAGAGATAAATCTTACACAAAATAGAAACGAAACATGTTAATTTTCCCAGTGTTCTAGGCAGAGCATCAACAATGAAGGGCTTTATTTCCCAAAAGTAATATTAGTGTTCTGCTGACTGGGTTATAGTATGGATAGTTTGTTGCATGAACAGGAGTACACACAGTGTTTTTTTATTTATATTTAAGTGGATTCAGTTAAAAATGGAATAGGCCACCACAGGGAAATAAGCATTAATTTTGACAACTGACCCATTCGAACACTTTAGGAAGGCTGAAAAGTAACAGAAATTTCATTTTCATACTATTGGAAGTAGATCTGTAATTCCCTTGGTGACATGCACAAGGAATTCCTCTGAGTGTCTGCTGATATTTGGAGCATGCTTATTACCAAATAGTGACAGAACCTTTGATTTAGATTCAACTTCTCTGTAATATTTTCTTGTTCCCTTGAGCTGCATTTTTTATACTGTTGAATTTTTATGAATCTTTATGTATGGTAAAAACTACTGCCTTATCTATGCAAAATTCCTGAAGTGTGACCTTTATTTATGAGTAGAGGACTGCTGGTTAGCTAAGATAATTTGGTATTATACAAACAATATACCCAGGAATCATATAAAACCTCTGAACAGGGAGATGAATCCTATTAAAAACTTCAGAAATATTATCTAAGTGTATTCTGTGAAGGTCATGTAAAATAATTGGCCTTTTTCTTAATCATAAGGGTTATTGAAGAAGTGTTTTTAGATCCTGGGACAAACTTAATCCTTTTTGAGTCATCTGAATAGTAAGCAGAACATACAATAAAGTAATGTTTGCTGCATTTTACAGCAAAGTCAATGATTACCTGAAGATATANAGTTGTAGAAAATGACTTGCACCCTTTCCATGTTTATCAGTAGTGTTTATAAATATATATATATATATATGTTTTTTTCCCCAAAATCATAGCTTTCCCTGAAAACATATACATAAAAATCTTCCGACAAATTGTATGGAGAAAGAGCTGCTTTTGAAGTTCATGAATTCAGAAATACTTTGTTTATTTGTTACATGTGGCAGTTCAACTATATCTGAAGGTTTAGTTTCCACTTTTTATTTCAAGAGAAGATAGACAATAAGCATTTTCTAGCAAAAGAATCAGCTTTATTTCAGAGGAGGATAAGGACTTCTATTTTAGGATTGGAGAAACACCAAATATTTGCAGATTTGATGATACTCCCCAAATCCTACATGTATTAAAAAATCCTTAAAAATATCAAAGGATTATACTTTCCTATGAAATAGTCAATACTTTTTAGAGTCAAGTCAAAAGAACTGGAAAGACTGCTGGAGAAGTTGAAAAATGAAACAGCAGAAGCCATGTATTTTGCTAGAATTTTTCAGTTCTACGATGCAGTCAGTATATTTTCATTATGTATTTATATTAAACTTTTTCAGTGATCTATCTGACAGTTCCTGCAGCTAGTGTTGACAATGAGCTTGCAATTCATTTTGAAATGAAAGAAAAGATTTCTTTGTAAAGAAATCAGCTTCTATCAATATTTTGGCCAAAGAGATAGTTCATTATTTAATAGGAGGACAAAGTCAGCAGGATGTGTCTGCAAATAAAAGATTCTTCATTCATGGCTGTGTAACCATAACAAAATGCTTGTCAAATTCCAGTGCAATCAAAACCACATACAATGAAATACAGATATTTCAAAGAGAAAAATCAGACCTTGTTTTAACTGTTGGGACAACTAGTACCCTCACAGTTTGAGGGTGTTTTTTGTTTTACAAATTTGGAACAGATATTTTGGGAGGAAGGTTTGTTAACTGATGAGCTGTGAAATTATGCATTTTAAAACACAGCATAAATACAATGTGCCAAGATAATACATATAAGTGCCATAAATGTGTACCTTATATCTCTCTGTAGAAGTTTCAGTATAATCATGACAGCTGCCTTTTTCAATTACCGAAAACATTAACTATGAAACTTGTCCTGAAAATAGTTTACTTAGAGGCAAACAGTCATGAATTCTTTTCTTCCCTCCACTCTGTTAAAGAAGAACAATGAAAAACTTAATTCAATTAACTATTTTAGATGTCACCAGAAAGGAAGGATTTAAAGTAGCAAACCATCTGTGTTGCTAAATCTATATGCAGTGTAGGGTGTTAAAGATGATTTTTTTTTCTTCTCAGTTGTAACTTTTAATTGCTTTGCTTTTATGGGATTATTTATGTTAAATTTTCCTGTCTATCCAAAAATATGTGCAAATTCCATTTATGTAAATGGAAAAACATACATATTAAATGATGATAGTATAGGAATAATAATCTCATACATGCGCCTTATGAGATACTTAGGTCTACGGAACCCTGCAGGATCTGTCCAGTACTCCTTGACTTTCAACTTCAAAGCCAAATTTTGCAGAAATGTGGACAAGATGACCCATTGTTCATTTAAATAGCAAATATAAGCACAGTCCTAATTATTTCTCAGAACAAGAATCTTTGTGCCTAGCGGTAGTGTGATGTTTTAAAACCAGATCTGTCTGCTCTTGCTGGTCTACTCCTACCTCTCAGGCGTAGACGTGTGGCCAGAGATCCTTTGCTTTCGAAATGTCACTGCCTGAATGAGCAAAAGGGTTGAAACTTTTACTGTGTCCTATAAGAAATTCTTTGTATTGCCAGAATCTTCTACTCTTCCCTCAATCTTGATAACAAGAAGATATTTCATATTTGGAAGCAAAACCAAAACAGGCCTACATACAAAATGGCAGATTCATCCAGTACCCACCTCGTATTATATTAAACACAAGACATATCATGCAAAGAATGATGGCAAAATTCAAAAGCATCTCAATAAAATAAGAATATTTGGAGCTTCAGCTCCTCAAATAAGAATACAACCATGATTTCTATTGGTTTTACTTTGCTAAAATTACTTGAAAATGAACTGAAAATTTCATTTTGCCTACATCTAGCCACATAAAGGTTAGACATGTACTCTAAGATAATTGTCTAGGCACCCTCATTAGTTAATAGAGGAAATAAACACCTCTAAGGGATGACTTATGCATTCAAAGATGGATTGTCTACCAAAAAAATGTTTATTAGAAAACCAGAAGGAGAATTTTTGACTGACACAGTTAATCATTACCACAAGGAGCTTTTCTTTCCAAGGAAGGGCGATATATTTTATCCAACTTTAGCTATACGGAAATTAGATTTAGTTTAACCTTTCATTTCAAGTGCCCTGGACAGTCAGTGGTCAGTGTCAGGTGGAAAAAGAAAGGCCTTAGGAGAGATGTACCATCTTAGGATGGGGTGAATAACCCTCTGAAAATATTCTCTATTGATTATAGACGGATTCTAAATAGCTTGCTTAGAGAAGGCAGCTCTCTGTTCATCTGTTTGTTTTCAAGGGTCCCATACTACATTTTCAACTGAAAAAAAAAAAAAAAAGTAATTAATAGAGGAGCTAACTGCCAGAATCCTCAACAATTCTACTCCCAGTTCTTCATTACAATTGTTTTACTTATGCAGATATTTAGCATTTCTTACCTTCTGCTCTCCCTCTCTATTAGCCCCTCATTTCATCAAGCCTGAAAAATGGAACAAAATATTTTATTTGTTATGCCTATGCCAGATGTTACAAAGATATCTGCTAAATTCTTACTTAAAATCTTCCTTTGGGAGGTGGTACAGAAATAAATAGCATTAATTTTCTTTTTGTCAAAAAATATTTTGTACAAGATTGGAGCATGCACATTTGCACTTTCTGTGTGTTCTTATCTATCAGTAGTTAATTGCTCAATTTTGGTACTCTCCCGAGCTGACCTGAAGATGTACTTTAGACTGACCCTGTAGTGAGTGGTTCCATTCAGTTTGCTCTATGCAATAAAAATCTAGAATTCAAACTAAATGTTTTGTAGTTAATTACATATGCTTGCAAGTTGTTTAACTGCAGTGACCATAAGTAATTTCAACAGTATTTATCTGTGTAGTTCTGTGAGGAGTCTCAATAAAGTTGGGACCAGATTTTTTTTCCTTCTCATTTCCTTCATTATTTAGATCAGTGAGTACAGCTGTTAATCCCTTGTAACTAAATAGGTGAGAGACTAGCATTGTATGCTTAATTTGCACTGGATATCAGAAAAAAATGACATCTGCTGCCTGTAAACAACAGCATAGAATTCTCCATTAGATGGCTTTTTTCTTTATAAGTGTAATATTTTCCTAAAGAATGAAGTTTTGATTCTACTGTTAATGCTGTACTATAAACGGAAAGTATGGATGTAAAAGAGACCACTTAATCGCATGGAAGCTTTCACATTATACTTTTATGGATTTCCAAACTCATTAAAGCACCTTTATTCAAGAGAGCAGTTGATCATGTCTTTACAACTAAGCTAAAGTATTTACAGAAGTCCTTTTTTATTTTTATGCTTCAGCAATGAGAATTTAAACTTGTGTTTCCCATTTGTTAGAAAAATGCCCAACAACCTGTTTATTATTTAAGTTAGGCCAAGCGTGATTTTTCTTCTTGAATCTGTGGTACTGTGTGGGAAAGATGAGATTAGGAACGCCTAAATCTATTTAAATAGATAATCTCAGTGTTTCTGCTGGGTAGTCACCTCTGTAGATGAACTGTTCATCAGCACAAAACACTAGTCATTTAGTTTAAATGGGTAAAAATGAAAGTAATCTATAGCTTTTTCTGAGAGCTGGATTATGTGCATTTTGAAAGCTCCCCCATGGGAAAGAATAGTTGTAAACATGATTACTAAAGAAAAGATGCTGGCTCCTTCTGAGGAGGCATAGGGCGTCTCTGTGATTGTCAACCCTGCTTAGGATTTTTGGTCACTTTACACACAAAATGAATGAAGAATGTAGGTACCTAAAAATCATGCACTGCAGCAGTTAATATATAGTTAATATATAGTTACCCTAAATTCTTATTGGGATCTAGCTTTTAAGAACTAACCACTAAATGCCAAAGACTTTTGGCAGATGAATAGACTTTTATAGAGGGCCATATATCAGAGTTATTTTGTTGTTATTTTAGAGTATACCAGGGAAACCTTAGTGCTTGACAATAGCATAAGAACAGAAGTTTTAAAAGCAGACTTGCCAGGTATTTCAGTGAATGGGAAGTTTGAGGGAAATGGATGGAGAGTTTAACTCAAAATGTACTTAAATGGGAAAAAAGAGAGAAGTGTTGGTTATAAAGCAACACTTCATATAACTTATACAAGCCTATAAAATTCTTATTGTGTAAAGCCTTAAATGTGATACTAGCTGACATACCAGCACTCTGTGTTAACTACTGATGGTGTATTTCAAATTCATTCTCAAGAGACAAGTTTTTTTTTTTTTTTTTTTTTTTTTTTTTTTTTAATCATAAAACTCAAACAGATGTATTTTAATAGGGGACTTAGGGGAAGAAAAGGTATTAACATTGTATCAGTGAACACAAATTAGAGAAGGAAAAAAAAATCCTTTCATATTCATGTATGATAGAGCAGTTTTTTAAAAGTTTCTTATGAAATAGACCTTGTAGTAATAGGTGTCTAATGTAGAGCTCGCCATATTATTCTCTGCTCCTGACTGTACTCTGTGAATCACTGTATTTGTTTTGGTCCTACTGCAAAGGAAAATAAAAATAGCTAAATAATCAAATCGTTACCATAGTTACTTGTGTCAGTGGCACTGCATAAAGTCTCTGTTTTTTTTCTTTTTATAGTGTGGGGACACAATAATATTCAGTTTCAAGGTATGGGAAACTCTGTTTGATTAATAGTTCAATATTTAAAAGACAGTCTATTTTTCTTTATTAATTTCTAGTATTCTGGGTGCTTGTGTTCTTAAGATTCCCAGGATTATATATTTATATTTTTAAAGGGAGAGAATGCAATAATGGCCCAAAGATGGGGCACTATTAATACAGTATCCCACTATTTTCCACTATAGAATAGACTTTATAAAATGAATCTAATGAATAGGCCTTAAATAGCCCTTGGAGTAAATGGAAAGTGGCAAAAGGTAACACATAAATAAAATTCCAATTCATGTAAGCCAAAGAGATGTGATTAGCAACAGAAATATTTATATTACACTGCTTAACAAAAATCAATTCACACATGTAATAGAATTTACATCATTGACATCAAGGGAGGCAGTGAGGAGGATGGTGCTGGCCTCTTCTCAGTGGTGGCCACTTATAGGACTAGGGGAAATGATCACAAACTAAAGCACCAGAAGTTCCACAGGAACTTAAGGAAAAATTTCTTGAGAGTGAGGGTGACAGAGCACAGGTTGCCCAGAGAGGTTGTGTAGTCTCCTTCTCTGGAGATCTTCCGAACCCACTTGGACGCAGTCCTGAGCCACATGCTCTAGGTGACCCTGTGTGCGCAGGGGGGTTGGACCAGAGGATCTCTAGAGGTTCCTCCAACGTTAAGGATTCTGTGATTCCATGACAATAGTCCATGACCGGGTCAACAAAGCTCAACATAAGAAAACCAAAATGACTACAATAGTACTTTTGCAGGCAAAAGTTAGATCAGTGGGCACCAGAAAATGGATATGATTTTGCTTGTTTGTTTGTTTTGGCTTACCAAAGCATGGAAGCTTCTCCATGGAAGCTTGAGCACTTAGGCAAGGATTCTCAGATGTCTAACGTGAGATTTAACAATAACACATTTGTTTTTAGCAGTTATGATACCTTTTCTTTTCCTAGTTCTTTTTTTTTTTTTTTCCATCTAACTACATATTTGCATCAAACTTGTACTAAAATAACTGCATTTAAGACTTTTACCTTTCTGTGAAATTTGCTTTTTGATGGCCAATAAATTAAACAACTGCTAGTGACCTATGAGCTCAGGCTTGCAGGGTAATGACCTTCAAGGTTTCACTTCTTTTATGGAAGCAGGCTAATGCTTTCCACACTGACAGATAAAAACATTGACTGTTAGACTCTAAATCTAATGGAATTATCAGCTGCACTCAATGTTCTTATGAATCACAAGATGCATAATACTCAGCACTTTCAT
>WBNA01000091.1:2034377-2059610 GCA_013398345.1 Nothocercus nigrocapillus
CTTCCTTTTCTCTTTCTTTGTAGATAATGAAGGCACTCATAAGAATGTACTGATTTTTTTTAAGTATTTTTTTAAAAAAGATTTTTCTAAAGTATATACCGCATGTAGATTTGGTGTGGTTTTCATAAGGAGCGTGGAATTAATGCTGTTAAATATGTACTAAGTTTATCCCAGAGGATATGTATATATAGACTAGATTCTGTGAAGATTGAGTCAAGCTCTTTTCTTGAAATACCAGGATGTATTTGAACTTCTGTGTTATTACTTTCAACTTTATAGTCAAGTTCTTTGTTCATTTGGGCCATAAGAATTTGAGTCAAACTTACATTGGAAGGTACTATGAGTTATGATGGGCTATTGTCTGGATTTTTTATTCCCATCAAAAAAGCCTCTTTCCTATTTGAAAGTAATTGAAGAAAATGTTAATGATCCAATTTAGAGGTGAAAGACCATATCAGAGGTGGCAAGATTAATTGCATGTATTTAAGAACATTGTCAAGGAATAAGAATCGTTCTGAAAGGTACCTCTTTTAACCTATTGAAGGCTCTTGTCATTTGTTTTCACTCTTTGGAATTTCAGATTAGTTTTCTTGTCTGATCTTAGAACATAGGTCTAGGGGAAAGATCCTTTAATACTTATTAACTTACTAGTATCTTTAAACAAGGGTATGGTTTACTCCTTTGCACATCTATGACAGACCTCTTCTATAGCACCTGTGGTACTGGGGTCATAAACCCTGGCTAACATGCAGTCATACTGTCATTAATGTCCATTAATTAATGTAATTACATTTTTGTGGATCAAGTTCAGAGAATCCAGGTGATGCCAAGATGCGTATTTGGATAATTGGACTTTCAGTCTAAAAGTGCACCTAGGTCTGCTTTGCTTTGCTCTCTAAAGAAATGCACAGTCCAATCCCATTTAAATCTCATTTGTCCTTCAGGTGACGTTATCTTTCAGCCTATGAAAAGAAAAGGCCATTCTTCTTTCAAGATTTTTTGTTTGGTTGGTTGGTTGTTTTTTTTGTTGTTATAAAACAGAAAGAAATGGAGCATGGCTTCTTGTGCTCAGATTGCTCTGGCTCTGCAAGTGTTTCATTTTGAGTTTATCATTCTTGATTCTGGCGCTGCAGCATTCTAGATGAGGCCTTGTTTCAAATGTAAAAAGAGCAGCAGATGGCTAAGTTCCTTAAAGTATCTAATCCTGTAAGTATCTCATGTAAAGTATCTAATCCAGCAGAGCTGCCCCACAATGTAATTCCTCACCAGACACTTTGGTGTTAAGAAGCTATTATAAGAATGTCCCAATATATTAAATGAAATATGACTGCATGTTTTAGAAAGAGAAGCAAGTATTAACTTCTTTGCAGATAATCCTTTTGACAAGATGGGACAGATAGAGGTGCAAATAAAAGACTTATGGCAGCAATCTTTTTTTCCTACTTATTCACATCAGTTAGGCTGCTTTACTATAGTTTTAATAGCCATGGCATTTTGAATGAATGGCTTCCCTGACTTATAACTAAGAATGTTGCCAAGACACCACTGTGTCCTTTTTCCTCAACATTTTCCTACTTAAGATCTGTCACATTACCCTAGGCAGCTGCAGCAAAAGCATTTTTCCTCCACCCTCTCTTGTGACTTTGTTTAGATGGGGATTTTATATGCATGTTGTTTTGAAATACAAGATGTCTAACTCCATATCCTCACATTTACAAACTAATTTACAGAAATGGTGCAGTCTGATTTGTCAACATATATCAGCAATGTAAATAGCACAGTGAAAACTGCATGGTTTAGCTCTTCTTTGACCAGTCCTTGAATTAATATTCCAATGCCTTCTAACAGCGGCAAACTGATATACCAACTGCATTTTATGGATTAGCTTAAATATTTGCTGTTGCATTTTCTCTCCTTTTATGCTAGGTGCTGCAATTTTGATTTCAGTTACCACAGAAATGTCCAATGTGCACCTTGCTCTTCTAGAGGTCCTTGGCTAATGACATCAAAAATATGCATAAGCTTTATGGGCTACGTGCAAGTATTTTGTTGTTGTTTTTCTCTGTGTCTGTCTGTGCTGTTACTGGTTTCCCTTCACTGCAGTTGTAAGTGATTTGACTTCTCTTTATTCAGTAGCACTACTGGTGAGGAAACTTCAAGAACCATAAAACTGGGAAGGTTAAGAAAAGTGCTATCACAGAAGACTTCTGTGTACCATCTGACACGAAAGTAAGTGTAATGGAGAATGTGGACCAATGAGGTGGAGCTGCTGCCTATACTCCTTCATTTTAAAGGTACCAGTGGCAATAAAGGTGGGAAGTTTGCATATCTTCAGTGGTTAGAAATGGGTGGGACACATTTGGCTGACAAAACAGTGAAAGGCAAACTACTTGAAAAAAAATCTGATAGTGCATTGCAGTACTTCAAGATGCTGGTGTGCTTCAGTGAAATGCCATGAGAAAAAAAAAAAAAAAAATGCAATTTAATGCCAGAATCCCATTTCATCAATCTGTGGATGTTTCAAATGTTTTACTCATGACACAGCTCTGCCGAGTTGAGTTCTCCTCCTCTTCTGACAATGTTTCCCAAGGAATTTTTTACTGTTGATCCTTTATGATCCACTGCCTAAGCTAAAGAGAAGCGATTTTTTAAAAAGGAGTAGTAGTAAAAAGTTTTGATTCTACATAGGAATCAAAACCTTGAAGGCTGGGTATTGTTGAAATATCCTTCCTTTCTCAAGAAGATTTTTACCCTCTTTGAACCTCAGCTATTTTATACTTCTGTGAAAGTGATTCTCTAATTCAAAATTCAAGTTTTGATGAAGTATTAGGGAAAAAAAAAATAAAGAGAATCACACAATGAGGTTGGAAGGGACTTCTGGAGATCATCTAGTCCAATTCCCTTGTTCAAGCAGGTTGTCCAGAGTTGTGTCCTGCAGGGTCCTGCCCCTGGGGAGGAATAACCCCAGGCACCACTACAGATTAGGGGTTGACTGCTGGAAAGCCGCTCAGTGGAGAAGGATTAGGGAGTCCTGGTTGACAACAAATTAAGAAGGCCAGTGGGACCCTGGCCTGCATCAGGAGGAGTGTTGCCAGCAGGTTGAGGAAGGTGATCCTGCCCCTTTACTCAGCTCTGGTGAGGCCGCACCTGGAGTTCTGTGTGCAGTTCTGGGCTCCCCAGTACAGGAGGGATGTGGAACTTCTAGAGAGGGTCCGGCGTAGAGCGACAAAGATGATCAAGGGACTTAAGCATCTATCTTACGAGGAAAGCCTAAGTGAGGCCTGTTTAGCCTGGATAAGAGAAGACTGAGAGGGGTTCTGATCAATTTGTGGAAATACCTGAGGGGAGAATGTAAAGAGGTTCTTGGCTGTGGCCAGTGACAGGACAAGGGATAATGGGTATAAACTGAAACATATGAAGTTTAATCACTATGTGAGGAAGAACTTCTTTACTGTGAGGGTGACAGAGCCCTGGCACAGGCTGCCCAGAGAGGCTGTGGAGTCTCCTTCTCTGGAGATCTTCAAAACCCACTTGGGTGCAACCCTGTGACACGTGCTCTAGGTGTCCCTGCTTAAGCAGCGGGGTAAGACTAGATGATTTCCAGGGGTCCTTCCAGCTTTAACCATTCTGTGATTCTGTGTCCAGACACTTTTTGAATATCTCAGAGGATGGAGACTCCACAACTTATCTGAGCACCTTGTTCCACTACTCAGTCACTCTCACAGTAAAAAAAGTTTTCCTTATATTCAGACAGACTTCCCTGTGCTGCGGTATGTGCCTGTTCCCTCTTGTCCTGTCACTGACCAGGCATCAGTGAGAAGAGTCTGCCTTCCCTCCTCTTTATATCTTATCATCATTGATAAGACTGCCCACCCCTAGTTGTCTCTCTCCTCTCTCCTCTCAGCTAAACAGTCCCAGCTCTCTCAGCTGTTCCCCATATGAGAAATGCACTAGTCCCTTAGTCATCTTAGCAGTCCTTTGCTGAACTCACAGTAGCTCCATATTTCTGTTGTACTGAGGAGCCTAGTATTGGACACATTACTACAGGTGTGGCCTCATCAAGATTTAGCAGAGGGAAAGGATCACCCTCCCCTTGACCTGCTGGCAACTCTCTTCCTAATGCAGCCCTTCTTGTCCATAAAGGTACGTTGCTGCCTTATAGTCAACGTATTGTCTGCTAGCACTCCCAGGTCCTTTTCCGCAGAGCTACTTTCCTGCTGGTTGGCTCCCAGCCTTTCCTAGTGCTTGGGGTAATCCTCCCTGGGTGCAGGAGTTTGTTGAACTTCATGAATTTCTTCTCTGTCCATCTCTCTAGCCTGTTGAGGTCCTTCTGAATGGTAGCATAGTCCTCAGGTGTGTCAGCCATTCCTTCCAGTTCTGCATCATCAATGAACTTGCTGAGGATGCACTCTGTCCGTTTATCCAGATCACTGGTAAAGAGGTTGAACACAGCTGGAGCCAGCCTTGACCCCCTAGCTACTAGCTGCCAACTGGACTTTGCAACACTAACCACAATTCTCTGACATTCACCCACTTTTCAAACTGCTTGCTTTTGCTCATATACTATGTTCATCTAGCCTGCTTTTCCTCAACTTGCCTATGAGGATATTATGGGTGACAGTGTTTAAACCCTTACTGAAGGACCCAGCTGCTCTCCCTTCAACTACTGTTTCCATCATTCAAGACTATCAGGTTGGTTAAGCATGATTTCCCTTTTGAATCCATGCTGGCTACTCCTGATCACCTTCTTGTATTTCAAGTATCTAGAAATAAGTTGGTACATCACCTTCCCATTGATGGTGGAGGCGCTAAATGGCCTGCAGTTCCCTTGGTTCTCCTTCCTGCCTCTTTTGAAGACTGGAATGACATTTGCTTTCTTCCAGATCATCATGACCTTTCAATGATGATTCAGAGGTGCCTTGCAATGACAGTAGTCAGCTCCCTAGGCACTCGTGGGTGGATCATATAAAAGCCTGTGGGCTTATGTCCAGTTTCCTTAAGGAATCTCTGACCTGATCCTCCTCCACCGAGAGAAAAATCTTTCTACATACTTTTTCTTGGGTCTCCAGGGCCTAGGATTTCTGAAAGCTGATCTTATAAGCAGAGACTGAGGCCAAGAAGGTCATTCAGTATTTTTGCCCATACTATTCTAAAGAAGCTCTTCTTGTTGTCCTTGACATCCTTCACCAGATTAAACTCCAGATGAGCCTTGGCATTCCTATTCATATCCCTGCAAATTTGGACAATGTCCCTTTATTACTAACCCCTCTGGTTAGTAATAATACTCTGGTTAGTAATAATACATACCTCTCAGATTACCAATATCAATTAACAAGTATTTATGGCTGTCCTATCTTAAGTTTGGAGTTGCTTGACTTTGTAACTTCACTATAATTTCTGTAGAATTTTCCATTCAAAGCTTTGGTTTAATTAACCATAAATTTGATTCAATACTTAGTAATCGCTCAGAATTCTACGGGTAGGATGGAAAGGACAAAAAGAGAACAATATTTGCACACTGATAATCAAATGTGGTAACAAGGTCTAAATTTTAAGGTGCTATACTTAAAAGTTTTTTTTTTCTGACTTTTTAGTGTGTTGTTTTATGTGTCCACTGAATAATCACAGAAGTTGCTTTTGTTTTTGACTCATTTTTGCAGATCAGTTGACTCCTTTTCATGTGTTTAGCACATGTATTACCCATGATGTCTCTTGCTCGAATATGCTCAAGTTATTCAACACTGAAAAAGCCTAATCATTTTTTCTCATTGTTTGTGCTTCACAGAATTTTTCTTTTTATGTTGCAGGTAGAAATTAATTAGTGTTGTGGGTTTGGTTTAGTTTGGTTTGATTTGTTATTGTTTTTGCAGAGGGGAGAGAGGGGGGGAGGAGGAGAAACGGGAATGCTCTGTAGATTTTGAATGTTCTTCCTGAACAAAGGAGAGAGAAGGTTGTCTGAAAATTTGATTACAGCTTATCCTGGTGTGCCTGCTCGGTGAAAAGCTAAATACATCTATATTCTAAAACTAGAAATATGCTTCTACTCACCTTTAAAACTAGATGAGCAGATTTGCAGATTTGCTACAGCCTAAATAGTGTAAAAATTAGTCTTCAAGTATATGTTTAGGGGCAGAATTCACAGTATGTAAATTCCTGTATTTCAACAGGAAAAAAAAAATGGAGATTGTGTAGTGATGTTCTTTATCCAATTCATCCTTTTTTTCTTTAAAGGAAAGGCAGAAAAAAAAAAGTTTGAAATGTGTGCAGAAACACATTACATTAAAAACTGAACACCAAGAAACAAATGAGCTATTTTTTCCCAAACTTTTCAGGCATTTCCAAATTATTAAACCTAAAGTATACTTCACTCATTAGTAGACCTCCTTTTTTCATAGTTCATCTACACAGCATTCTACCAAGATGCTCTTAAGTCAGTTGATCATAATATATTTGACTACAAATGAAGGAGCTCAGCTGAGAATTAAACATCCTTTCAATTTGGAAATACATTATTATAATGACTGAATTAAGGCACACTAGAAGATAGAGGATTCTCAGAATCCTCAGAAAGACAGAAAATAATTGCAAATTGAGCCCCATTTTCACAAGTTTTTTTTTTCTGTTTTTTTCTTTTTTTTTTTTTTTCTGATGAAACTTCACAGATCAAGCAGTCTTACCTTTAGCCACACACTCTTTAAGGGATGTCCCAATGCTTTTTCTGAAGGAGTGCTTACAAGTTTATAATATTGCAATTCAGTCAGTGGCCACTCAAGCATAAATGAAACCTAGCAATCAGTGATTAAAAATGAAGTGTTATTTGTATGCTTTGGATTCACCTGTACCTTTCTATTCAGTTTAAAAAGCATTATGTCTTCTTATTTAAACCCTTCTGAATAAGCAGTTAGGTTGAATACTAGTGATGTGCTTCATAATCACTGCACCTCTGTGGCCTCATGTGTAGCATGTGTAGTATAGACTGTGAATAAAGTGACTGTTGATGCTGTAATATTTATGAAAGACAGAGCCAGTGCTAAAGGTATGTAAGAAGTAGCTTCCCATTCTATGCATGGGAAGGTGTTTGTTTGTTTTTTTTTCCTCGGAGAGTTTACTCATAAAACAATTTATTCTAGATAGTATTTAGATAATAATAAGAAAATGAAAAACCCTCAGTGATGAAATTAGTAAAATTTTGTAAAATTAATAAAAAAAAAGCTTATCCATTTTGTCTCCCTGAAACAACTAATAATTATATTAAATAGTCCTTTTTATTTTTTTTTTCCCTTGTTTGGTTTTCAATGTGATATATTGACATTATGTACTTGTAAGGTAGCTGACTTGTTTGCACTCCTCAGGATACCTGCCAAGCCAATAACAAATGTCTGCCAAATTGAAGTGTTAATCTTTTCAGCTAGCCCACCTATTTACAAAAGAGTCACGTGAAACTTAAACCTAGATTTTTCACTGGCCTAACAGAATTGTACAGGCTAAGTATAGTAAAACCTATTCCTAGGAAGGGATTTTTTTTTTTTTTTTTTATAATATGGGACATCATAAAGGAAAAATAAGAACCTACTTTCGACTGCAGTATTTGTTGCAAAGATGGAAAGATTCTATTTCTTTAGTTCAGCCATCTTTTGGAAACACGCAATATCTCCAGGCTAGGATCACTTAGAAGCCATTTGAAAACTGAAGTATTTTCTGCTATACGAAAATATAAAACTAGTATAAAAGCAACCAGTATGCTTTTGAGTCCTCAGCTTTGTGTGTATGTGTTTTTTTTTGTTGTTGTTGTTGTTTTGTTTTGTTTTGTTTTTTTTCTTTTTTTTTATTGTCTCTTTTTCCAGGTCATTAATTTGCTATGCTAGTTCCACAGACACCTCTGCTTGAATTCTGTTTAGATAGTTTCCTTTTGTACTGATTCCTGGTTGGAGATACTCGCACATATTATCCAGTCACTGTGTGAAGTTTAACCTCAGTTGAAAGATGAATGATTTTGTTGGGTTTTAAAAAATGCTGGGGGTCTCCAGTAAGCTGTTAATGCGCATCTTTCATGGCAGTTTTAGGCTTCTGTGCTTCAATAACTTTTCCAACTTTGAGACCCTGGGATATCTAGCTTGATGAACCTTTTAAAGATTGTGTTTCAGTTTGTTACTAGATTGCCTATCTATCAGCCTTTCCTCCTGACATCTGTCTCTTCAGGCATTCCTGTGATGCCATGCAAGTATTCAAAAAGCAAAAAAAAAAAAAAAAAAAAATCAAGCAGTGGCACCACACATACATGCAGCTGATCTCTTCTGTCATTGCTGCCAAATGTCCTGTGTCAGCACAGCAACTAATTGTTGTCATCCCTTCTCATGATTGTTTGAGGCACCAGCATGAACAGGGACATTACTCTGCTTTCTAATCACTGTGCAATGATTGCTTCTGGCTGCAGACAGCTAATATATCATCGTCTGTGCTGTTATACTATATGGATGTTCTCACCAATTGCATCCCTGTCTGCAATGTAGTACAAAGTAATTTGTTGAGGCACTAATGAAAGAGTAGCTTAGGCTAGTTAAAAAAAAAATAAAAAAGCTACTGTAATAAAGATGTCACCAAGAAACTGTACAATTCTGTCCTTCCTCTGTTTCCATGTATCGCACGGATATTTAAGGAGTATAATTTCAGTATTTTTCAGGATAACTCTTGCATGCTTGTTCAGTGAACCCTATCTAGTAGGTAAAGGACCTTCATTACCCAAGTTTTTACTAGTACCTTGATGATATAGACAGGGTTGGGGAGCTGCAAATGAATCTACTTTTTCTGTCATGTTATCAGACACTAATCTTTGATATCTGAATGGATCAAGGATGCAAAAAATTATAGCAATATTTGACCTGGAATACCTAGGCTCTTGATAATGGGTATTGTACTGTGTATTTTTCTGCTTCAGCGAAATGCTTTCGAGTGTTTGACAGTTTAGTGCTCCTTCTGTCTTATTGATTTCAAATGTAACACTGTGATACAGAGCTATTCTTTTCCTTTGTTACCTACTTGTGTAGTATTGAATACACAAGAAGCCACAACAGGATCCTAAGTTGTTATAATAATACAAATGCATTAGACTGAGAGTTGTGTATGGGTCAAAATCCTGCTATTTGTGCCATCATGTATTCAATTTTCTTTATATACTCAGTATAAGAAATGCATACACATGGAAAAAGAAGGGGTAATGAAATGGTTTCCTACCATCAGCAAAAGTGCAAAGCTACATGGGTGGAATATTACCTCCATTATATAGGCAAGGTTTTTAACCCTTAATATAGTGCTGTTTGTAAATTACTGAGTCAAAAAGAAAATAAATATTTTTTGATACTTGAGTCCCTTGTACCCTGAAATTCTGCTGCATAGTATATATCAACTTAATGATGTCTCAGTGTAATTACATTTTTCTAATTCTACACATTCTGTACATCAGTCTTTTTGAATTTACAGGAGAAGTCTGTATATTTATGTCTGTTTTCCATTTGTTATTATTGACTCTAATTTTGGATGGAATTTTTTCTGTTATATGGGAATACTTCAAAGGTAATTATTACACAAAGACTGACAGTTTTTTTTAAACATATCTTATGCAAAGGGAGGTTTTGTTCCTACTACTTGGATGGTTGGTGGGAACTTTTTTTTACTTTTTTTCTCCTTTTTAGGGAAACAGATTACCTGTCACCGATTCATTTAGTGAGAGTGAATGGGGATTTGTATTTCTAGTAATGAGAACTACCAACTTCCAGCTGCTTTATAACATCTCAATGTCACAGAGCTGCCGTAAATAGGGCTAACCGGCAATGAGAATGAGTTTGCAGCTGCTTTGCACCACTGTGGAGAATGAAAGCAGTTGGTGCATAAAAGGGAATCTGTCCCACCTTCTTTTATGCATGGTATTTGAGAGGACTTAAAAATCATCTGTTGTCCTCTCTGGTGGGCCGGTGAATAAGGCAATTCAAGGTAGTCTTTGAATGTTAAGACAGGATATTGTAAATTTGTGTAGCTGCATATTCATAGTGGCCCCAAAAGTTACGTTTAATGCTTATAAAGTGATGAAAAACTGTCACTGCTGATAAACTTTCTTCTCTTTAATACTGACATCAAAGCAGATAGTTTAGATAGGTCGCAATCAATAAGCTGAGAATCATAGAATCATAGAATGCTTAAGGTTGGAAGGGACCTCTGGAGATCATCTAGTCCAACCCCCCTGCACACGCAGGGTCACCTACAGCACGTGGCACAGGACTGCGTCCAAGCGGGTTTGGAAGATCTCCAGAGAAGGAGACTCCACAACCTCTCTGGGCAACCTGTTCCAGTGCTCTGTCACCCTCACTGTCAAGAAATTTTTCCTTAAGTTCCTGTGGAACTTCTGATGCTTCAGTTTGTGGCCGTTTCCTCTCGCGGCCACAACTGAGAAGAGGCCAGCACCATTCTCCTCACTGCCTCCCTTGAGGTACTTATAGACACTGATCAGGTCTCCTCTCAGCCTTCCCTTCCTCAGGCTGAACAGGTCCAACTCTCTTAGCCTGTCATTATACGGCAGATGTTCCAGGCCTCTGATCATCCTCGTAGCCCTGCGCTGGACTCTGCAGCAGCTCCACATCCCTCTTGAACTGGGGAGCCCAGAACTGCACACAGTACTCAAGGTGTGGCCTCAGCAGGGCTGAGTAGAGAGGCAGGATCACTTCCCTCAACCTTCTGGAGACGCTCTTCCTAATACACCCCAGGATCCCATTGGCCTTCTTGGCCACGAGGGCACACTGCTGCCTCATGGTCAACTTGTCATCCACCATGATGCCCAGGTCCCTCTCTGCAGCGCTGCTCTCCAGAAGGTCAGTCTCCAGCCTGTACTGGTGACTGGGGATATTTTTCCCCAGAATGGTATTCTCTGGCAGGTTTTTCTACTTGGCTAACAATAGTACTTTTGCTTCTGGTTCCAGAAGCAGGTAGATTTGTTAAAAAAAAAAAAAAAAAAAAAAAAGTTTCAAATCAAAGTTTCAGACTATTTCTTGTAACAGTTTAGCTTGCCAATAGATGAATATCTGTGTTTGTACAATATAAAAGAGAAAGCATTTGAGGCACTTCTTAGAGAAGATTGCAGATTGGCAGGTGCTGAATTCCTCTGACAATAATGCAAAGCTGAGTTTATAACATTTTGTAAACAAGTGTAGCTATCCCACAGTTTAAATAATTATCCAAAGCTGAAAAGCACATATGTGCTTTACTTTTCGGGCCTAATTTTATCACTGTACTTTTGAGATGTAACACAAAAAAATACAGAATTCAGCTACCTCTAACAAGAAACCAGAGTAGGCAAAATCAAAGTCGAAGCTCTGTTTCAGAAGTGCTCGCTTAGCCTCTGCTCACAGAGTGCATCCCCGTCTGATGACAATATTCTCTGGATGTTCAGAGTTCTCCTTCCAAGCACATACAGAAGAAGGGTCTCTGAGAAGTTCTTCTTGTCCCTCCTGAAGTCTGACTGCTATCTGGTAGTCAGATAGAACATTTTATTTCTGTTGCTTTATCTCAGATCATTGATGGTCCTAATCTGACCCATCATCTTAAGGGGAAATTTTTCTCATAGTAATAGTAATAGGGCCTGTGACACAAAGCACTGGATACATGTAGTTGTAAGCTTTTTTTTTTTTTTTTTCAAAAAAAATTTTTAGTTATCTTGCCTAATTCTTTATGGAATAGTTGGAGTGGAAAGCCCTCCTGTCTGAGGCATATTGAAATCGTGCCACTGTACAGCAAGAGCATAGTATTTGTATTTACTGCTACAGTTGTTAAGACCCAGGTTTGAAGGAAAATTATTGTGACATGGAAAGAACGGGTATGAGGTATTGCATTTGCAGAATGGAGAGGCTGTTTATGATGTTTTATAGAGTCTACCACATTCAAAGTCCATAGGAGTATTTTTGCTACCCTAAATACCCAGACATCACAGTGGAATTCACCATCAGAAAGAGAGAAAAATAGCTGAGCAAAAAGATAATATTAACATCACAGCAGGTGAGAATAAACAAATGCTAAAAAACAGAAGACATTTTCTGATCATCTAAATAGTAAAGATTTTGGGATATCTCCTAAAAAAAATAACTGGATGCTAAACCGTTTTAAGAAGTTTAATTTCTTTGTTTGCCTGCAAGAGCATCTGAATGAAATAGAGCGAATGCTTGAGAATTTGAAAAAGGTGTTATTTAGATGTGAAACAAATATTTAATGAAAAGCTTCTGGCTTAACTAGAATAGCAAGAAGCTTGGTGCATGTAACCCCTACCTAGAGGCCCATCTTAATGCAAAAAAAAGGAATATCTTTCTGATGTCCTCTGCACATATATAATATATAAAGAACATTATTGAAGCAGTCCAAGCTTTAGAACATGCCATGACCAAGTTTGCTTGTACAACCTTAATGTGGGCTCTTTAATGTATTGCACAATATTAAACAGGTTTTAATTATATGGTCATGTACTATTTTTTTATACAGGAACCCTGCCTGATCCTGGACACAGGATTGAAGGAGTTCGCTTAATTGAACAGCCGTTCAGCATGTAGTCCCATGCTCCTGCTTAAAACCCATAAATAAAGCTTTATTAATTTATCTGTGTGGGGGTGTTTATGTCTCACAATAATATTTTTAATAGTTTTAGTGAATTTATGCCTTCACTAGTTTGAGGTGTGTTGTATTTTGAACCAGATCTTAGATGGAATGAACTGAGACACAAAGATACTAAAGAAAAACAGGTACAAATATTTTGTGTAACAAATTTTAGGTATTTCAGGATTCTAATATACTTTAATTTTGAGTGATCAAGTGACTCCCACCTTGCCTGCATGGTTACTCTCCAAAGGCTTTTTCCTGCAATTTCCGTGGAGGCAACTCATTTCTTTCCTGGTGTTCTGGCCCAGCGCCACTGGCCAGCCTTCTTCAGCTTATATTTACGATACTTTTTCAGCTTTGTCTGTTTCATCTGCACATCTCTGTTCGCCCTGCTGATTTCAAGATCGGATCTTTTTGTTCAGTCTTTTATTTTGCTCCTGCCTCCCAGTTTGACACATTTTCTTTTCTCAGCAAAAAAAAAAAGTCTCTTCTGCTCTCTTCCCATGTTTTAATTGCTGGCTTATATAAAACCTTTGGTAACAGGCTTGCTCCCTCTGTGCCCACTTACAACAGGGCCCATCCGTGAATGGTTTCTGTAAGGAAATTCTGCCTTCATTCCCATAATCGTGGATTGGAACACAGTTATGGACTCAGGGATTATACAGCATGTGTGGTCTGGCTAGTTGGAAGACAAGAAAAGTTAAAGAGAAAATATTAGTGTAATTTCTTTTCCAAAATAAAAAAATTCTCCTTCACTCCGTTGTACAAACTGAGAATTTTTGATAGCTTTTGATTTTGCCAAATGTAGGCCTATGCTACCAATTTGACCAAAACATATCTCAAACACAGTTGCCTGTTTTTACTATGAGTGAAAGAGTTGCTTTTTCCTTAACTTCATTTTTGGAAGGATTTAGAGTAGGATAATTCTAGTCAGTAGGTCCTGGGATTATACATTGCTTAGAACCTGATGGTAAATTCTTTTCAGAAAAAGATGCCTAGAGTTTTACTACCTGAAGTGACAAAAAAGGAATTACAGATTTTTTTTTTTCTAATTTATTTAGGCATTAATAGTATTCCTCTCTAAGCCAGTCATTTTAGGATCTTTGGGTTTTTTTATGTAGATTCAGAACAATTTAAGGAAATTAATTCTGAGGCAGACACCCAGCAAGAAACATTTAAGTGCAGGTAGTTAAAATTGGGCAATATTATGCAGCTGAAAACTGTGGAGATAACAGGAGGTTAGACTATTTTAATCATAGGTGATATAATGTTCCTGTAAGTGAGCACTCCAGTTCTTAAGAGCTTTTTTTATTTGCTTTTAGAAAAAAAAAATAAACATCATGACCCCTGACTCTCTTTTTTTTTTTTTTTTTTTTTTTTTTCCCACAGTTTTACTGTTATTCTGTATGCAGTGCATCTTTCTTAGAGGAATATTACCAATTGCAAAATCTCAAAGGGATATTAATATGAGGGCCATTATATAAATTAATCAAAATACTGCTAAAGGACTCCAACACACTAATAAGTAAATAACTTGAAAATTAACCAAGTCAATGATTTTATTCATGTGAATAAATATTAAATGAATAATGCATAGAATATCAACTTGGAAATTCCAGTGAATGAGGATTTTAAAGACATTTTCTGTTAGGAGAAGGTGTAGAGTTATCCAGCTGTTTCTTAGTAGGATGTGACATAATCTTTTAGACATTTAGGTGAACTATTCCTAAGGATAGGTTAAAAGAAAAATATCTTTCCCTTACATCATGGAAATGGTGGATCATTTGTACAATGGTTTGGTAGAAAAGTAATGGAAACTAATGGAAATATTATGAGGAATTTAGAGAGGAACATTTTGCCTCATAAATGATTTTCTGTAAGATTTCAGTTTGTTAGATATCAAAGCCACTACATTCCTATTGTTTTCAGACAATGTAGAAACTAGCATTGGGATTCAGTTAACCTGATGTTAGGGATCCACAATGAAAGCATTTGAGTCGGTTTTCTGAGATTCCTCTAATACCCAGTGGGAAGAGTTACCTGTATTTGAGGTGCAATGACAATGCCCAATACTTGAGGGTGGAAAGGTACTCCAGAGGTCTCTTCATTCAAATCCTTCCTTAGAGCAGGTCTGATTAAATCGGATTACTCAATCTGTGTCCAGCCAAGTTGTGAATACCTCTTAGAGCTCCAAAGTGACTCTTTTTATGCTTCAGGTTACTTCTGGCAGCATCACCGGTGCCCACATGGAAAAACATCAAGAATCAATAGTCTAGAGAGTCAGATAAACCTTTGCAGTCCCTCTGCAAAATCCTAGAACTAGGCACTGGCAAGCAGTAAACCTCCTGAAATATTAGGTGGGTGCCTCTGTCCTCCATGGAAGGGGATTTCCCATAACTACATAACACCTTTTCCCTTTCCTGTAGACAAAAGCTTTGGGCTCTGCTGGCTTTGAGAGCTCTCCTATTTGTTCTCACCAGGACCCTATGCCTATCCTGAAGCTGCAGAGGAGCAGGTGTTCCTTTCCTCTCGTGTTGCCAAAAGCCATCCTGACACCCACCCTCCCTCTTCTCATTGACCTCGGCCTCCTTCCTTGAACTGTCCTGCCAACGACTGTGCCGCTGTTCTTGCCCCTCTTTCAGCACCAGCCCCATGGCCAGCAGCTGCGGCACTTGGAATGCTTGGATTGGACAAATCAAAACATCTTACATCTCTGTCTCTTCCTTATGTGAAATGTTCTTCTGGGGTTTGCAGTGTGTCTCAGGGCTGATATGAGGCATGTGCTTTCACGGAGTAACAGCTGGAGATTGTAGCATTTGGCTGGAGAGTATCTCCAAGGCGCTGAAACTCCTTGGTTTCTGTATTCAGGCAGTTGGCTCAACTCCTTGCTCTTTGAAAATTCATGTCTTAGCGTTCAGTGAAGTTCCCTCACATGTTTTAATTGCTCTTGATTCATTCCCTATAGAAGATGCCTTGGTCTTATTCTGAGGAGTGAAGTAAACCAATTTCCTTTGAGGTATATTTGCCCATTCAGTTCCTAGTAGCTTACCATTCTAAAGAGTAAAATCTTAAACTCACTTTTCATGTAATACATGACACATTATGTGCTGAGAGGTTGATTGGGATTTTCAAAGGAGATGGGAAGTATAAAGTGTTCTGCTCCCACTGATGTTTAATGAGTGTTTAACATCTAAAAAATCTCTGCCTAAACAGCATTTAAATAGATTTCCTTGGATTTATCTCATGTTTGAAGTCAGCGAGTTGTTATTAGCATTTCATCATAATAAATTAAAGTTTAAGATTAAAACTGATGAGTTGTCCTTCTCTTGTTAAGTAAATATTATATTCAACTGTATTGGGGTGTGGGTGGATATTGACATATTTTTACTTATATTTATGATCAGTTAAAAATGTGGATGGCATCAGCTACAGCTTTGTCCCTATTTCACTCATGGGTAGAGTTTTTTTAAACTCACCAGTTTACGTAAGGACTTTGCATTAAATGTATTAAATGGAAGAATATTTTCTTCATATCTGTAATGTCAGTGGATGGTTAACAACAGTCTGTAGTTATGAAATTATGGATTTGAAGAGGAAATATGTTTTTTAGCCTTTCTTTACTAAAACACTGTGGAGTGTGGTTCAATTTAAAAAAAAACAGTTTAGTTAAAAAAAAAAAAATCAGCCAATTGCAAAATTTGGATTTTTTCCATTGGCTTTCAAAGGGAAAAGGAATAAAGTGAAGGAAATTTAGCCGTTTTCGTAAGTGATTTCTAATGTGGTTGTATTATCTGTACACCTTTTGGTGTATGACCACCATACATTTGTTACTTACTGGCAAATTTTAACTGTAAAAAAAAAAAAAAAAAAAAAAATCCTAAAATAACCTGTTCCTACAAGCTTTACGAAAACTATTCTCTAATTCAGTGGAGAGGAGGAAAAAAAAAAAAGACCATACTAATAATTTCAGTAATCAATTGAAAGGCAGAAAAATAGAAAAATGTCAGCTGTTACCTTTTCTGTTTGAGATAAAGCAGATGAGCAGATGATTAACAATTTGGTGTATTGGAAGGTCAATCAGCTCTTGGTAATTTGGACTGAACTGGGGACATATGTGGCCAGTTATTGTTGATATGCCTGTTAGACAGCTGAAGGCACATTTTACTTTATGCTTCCTTTGCTTTTCTGTGCAAGCCTTTGAGTGAGGGACAGCACTGATGTCAGTGGTGTCCTTACTGCCTTTCCTTGAGACACATGAAAGGAAAGCGTGGTAGCTCCTTGAGTGGTCCTCAGAAACACCTGTAGTGAAAAGATGATGGTTTGTGAGTTTGGTTTCTTTTGGATGTTTTTTGAACTATGTGTGGTAGGGACATTTGATCAGGGAATCTTACTACATTTGCTGTGTTTTGTGGTTACAACTGGGGTTTGAATTAAATCCTGGACTGTGTGCGGAGTAGATGTAAGAAACCCCAGCAACATCTAATTTTTTCCACTGACTTCACTGATATGGAAACAGAGAAGAGTCAGAGGACAGAAGGAGTCCTACAGAAATATTGAGAAGAGTCAGGAAGTATAATCCTCAGTTAAAAATTTAATTAATTTTTATTCTAAATTCAGAAAGGTTGTAATCTCTTTCCTCCTGCATTCAACTCTGAGCGGGAGGAGACAGAATCATAGCAGAGATTTAATTTGTAGATGAAATAAAACCCATAAATTTATAAAATGTTTTATTTATTTATTTATTTATTTATTTATTTATTTATTTTTCCCTGGGGGGTAAATTTAAAAAAAAAAAAAAAATCTGATTAGTTAAGAAAGGAAATCTACCCTGCAGCTGATATCATATTTATAATTGTACATACCTTTCAATGACATCTTGAGAAATGTTATTCTGTGGATTATGGAGACCAATATCATACACCTTCCACTTCACCCTTCCCTCTTCTTGTCCCTTTCCAAGCACAAAAATGCTTGTTCTGATAATAACAGATAATCAGGAAAGAAAATATGATCATTTTGAAGTGCTGTCATGGTTCCAAGTATTGCGTGTGAAAATAAGGACTTGAGCTGACTAAAATAGCAATTAGTCTAGTAAATTGTAGGAGCAGCAACAGATGTACATAGATCACAGATTAGAATATGTAATGGTTCCTGAAATTTCAAGAATAGCTAATGCCAGAAGATTGCTATGAATAAGCAATACATGATTTTGATACCTTGAGATTATTTAATCAGGAAAGCAATGATAAGATGCACTTTACAAAATTAGATGAAAAGTTATCCTATTATTTATCATAATCTCAATAGTTCAAAGTATTTAATATTTTATTACTGAAATATGTATATTAAACAATAAAAAGCGACATTAAAAAAAAAGACATATAGAGCTACTCTAATTAACAGGTTAATATAGTACATTATAAAATGCTTTCAAGGAACCCATTATCTACCACGTCTATGAAATTAGTCTATAGACTGTGAAAAATGTACACCTACTATGATCTCTACTGCATACTTCGAGGTCTAGTGATGTATTTCATGTCAAAAGCTACTTTTGAATGTTTCCTTATGCTGCAGCATATTCCAAAGGCTCAAGTAAAAATCACATCAAAGAATCATTTGAGAACACTTCTGTAAACTGTTCTGACCTTTTGGGTCATCATACTATAGCTGCAGTTTTGAGAATTTGAACTCCTATCACAATTCACAACTTCACAAAGCATCATGACAATCTAGAAGAATTTATCCTTTCTCATGCAACTTTATTTAAAACTAACTACTCTGATTTCTTATCTAGCATTGAAAATACAAAGAAACTAACTCACAAGAGTATGCATTTGAAGGGCAGAAGAAAGGAAACATTGAAAAATATTAAAATTAAGATGTGTCTACAGAGTTAAAAATCAACTTTAATTTCATATAAATTGGAGATATAATACTTCCCAGACTGAATATTAATTCGGAATATTTTTGGGTACAGGATCAGAAATTTTATTTCCATTAGTGCTGTCACAACACAAAGGCTATTTCAGGTTCATCCAGAAAAACAGATGTTCCCACAGTAAGAAGTTTGTGGTGAAACCTTCTGGAAATTGGTCTGTATTATTTACTACTACTTTGCAAATTTACTCATAAAAAAGTCTGTAGTATCCTGCTATTGCATTATGAAAAAAACGAAATGGTTTATAAAGATAGTGTTATTTGTCTTGAATGCATTAAACAATTTAAGTAATAAAAACTAACTGAACTAGATTCAGTTTGTATGTAGTTTTCTAAGCAAATCTAGATGTGATGAATAGGTTACAAGTATATCATATGGTGAGAGTCAGAATAGAGAGAGGTCAACATTTTATTTGGATTCTGTGCCAGAAGGGTCACAGAAGCAAAAATCCTGAGAAGCAGAGGAGAGAACAGTTGATGCTGCAAGCAGATGTTTAAAATGATTGTAAAACTTACAAATGTTCACTTACTATACAGCTGACTATAGGAATTCAGAAAATCCTATATTGTGGATAGAAGCTCTAATATCAGGGAGAAAAAAAACCTGCAAGGAC
The DNA here is from genome assembly GCA_013398345.1 of Nothocercus nigrocapillus. Classification (NCBI taxonomy): domain Eukaryota; kingdom Metazoa; phylum Chordata; class Aves; order Tinamiformes; family Tinamidae; genus Nothocercus; species Nothocercus nigrocapillus. The sequence goes on from WBNA01000091.1 coordinate 2,053,562, forward strand.
AGAGCTTGACATGCACAATTTGTGACTCTCCAGTGTGTACCCCTAGTTAACTGTGAGCTTTTTAAACTGTGCCTCCTTTGAACTGGAGAGAGTCAAGTGAAGAAAATGATGAAAACAGTTGCCCAAATCATCTGTTTTGACAAATCAGCAAATCAGATTATTCAAAAGCTTTGTCAGTGTCTTCAAGGGGAAAACTTGGTATGGATGGTCTCGCATATACCATGCTCTCAGTCTTTCAACTTTCTAAGGCTCAAAAAACCCCAAGAGCTCCTGTTATTTTATGGAAATAGAAGATGCAGAAAAAGGGTGGAATAGATAGATTCACAGGCCTTCATATGCAAAAGAGGCCTGTTACAATTTCTTCATAAACCCCAAACATAAGTTTGAGTGGCAGATAAAATGATGTATATGTGGAAACCTACTGAATGGTGATCTGGAAATTTTCATATTTCTGTATTTATGGAAAGCAAAAAAAATAGGAATTTCGGATGGAAACATGGGTCATACTAGATTAAAATCTGACTCTTCGGTTCTTCTGAGATATGATAATATTTAAAGGAGAGATAGGAAGTGATTTTAAAGGGAAAACCTATTCTGTAATTGAATCTCTGAATATTGTATATAATAAACATGCCATATATGGGAAATTCTCTGATTTCTTAACAGATTTCTTAACAGAGATTTTATATATTTAAAATGTCTATTAAAATATTCAAAAAAATGTTAGGAGGACATGTGTGTGCCTTTTGAGCTAACTAGAATATGAGCGCTTAACAAAGTTGAACTTTTTGATAACTAGTTTTAATCATGATGATAAATTCTGCCAGCTTAGTCAATTTTTTTCTCATTTCTGCTCATTGTCACTGCCATGTCCACTATGAAATCTCTCATCACTCCATCTCCTGCACAACTACAAGGTAAATCGTCCTTTTCAGAAAGTGGAAATTTCCCCAGAATTTTTCTTTAGAGAACAAAGAAAACAAAAGTTTTGCAGCTATTCCCTGTTCTTTGTTATCTATTGTGAGGACATTAATGCTGTCATGTATGTGGTCTAATCTTTATGATAAATCAGGGACATAATAATATTGCATCTAGCATGCATCTTGAAATTTCCTCATGTGGCTTCCTCAGAGTTGCATTTAATAAATTTTTGTTAATAAGTCTCCTTAGTAGCTCCAGACATAGGCACATTTCCTCTTGAAGGAAATTAGTCTGCCTCTTAAGGGTTTATTTTTACTATTTTTTCTTCCTTCTAAATAGGATTGCCACACTGACCTCTATATGTTTTTTTATATGGTCATTTCATAATATAAAGAAGGAGATGCATGGGGATTCAGTTAACTTCTTACTTGGCTATAGGTTCTTGGAAGTCATGATTAAAATACCTAAGCCTTGTGTTGGTATTTTATTACTGCATCATGAAAAAATGTTACTGCTGATAATATAGGCCAACTGCACAGTGTTTACTTTTCACTAGCTATTGTAATAATTAGTGCTGTTCAGCTGAGTACCTGGTCTATTAACTCTCTGAAATATTATTCACTTCTTAAGGCCTAAGATTAAAATATTTTAATTTTTCATAAACAATTAGTCAAATGTAGAGTACGCTGCCTCATGACAGCAACATACAGGTCTGTGTAGGATTATGAAGAACAGTCAGTTTCGCAAAACCAAAATCACAGAATTTTCCAGAATTTTCTATTAATGCTTACTGCTCTTCTGCATCACAATATCTCAAGGTGATTAACAAGAACATTTGAATTGAACATTAATCTTCTTTGTAGAATAGATTATTAGTCTCATCCAGTGAACTGAGGGAAAACTAAATTCTGAAATTGTGTGGAAAATCAAGGGCCTTTATTAACTGAAGAAATTAATAGCAAAAGATACAAGTGCTAAAATAATTAGTAACATTCATTTCTCAAGGTGGTATGTTGAAAGTAGAAGGCATTAGTGTTAACTTGAGCAGCATAAAATAGCTGAGGTGAAGCTGGCTTGACCTTATCTATCTGTCAGTGTAGCTGACAGTTGCCTATCCAGCTGGTGTTGCCTATTCTGTCTAACCTAATTAATACTGAAGAACATAATTGTTATTATCACCGTGTTCTTCTCCAAGGTCTTCTGCACCCAAAATAGTAGATCTCAAAAGCGAACTAGGAAAACTCTTTCTTAGGTTTTGCAAAGATAGGTCTTTCAGAGTGTACTTGCCCCAAAAATCAGAGGCACAGCTGTCTTCTTGAGGCACAAAAAGGGAAAGAATGCTGGCCTGGAAATGGACCATGCAAGAAAATTTACCTCCCCTTTTCCTATATTTGGAAAGGGGAAAAATCCAAAGGTAAGCAGAACATGTGGTTAGTGTGAAACGTTTGTGGACTTTAACTAGGAGATCTTTCACAAAACCTCTGTTCCTGTATCTAGAAATGATATCAGATGTCCACTAATAAATGACAAATGCTCCCAGACAAATCTTTATCATGTTGATTGTTTTCTTACTTGGTTTTATGCTCATATGTAGGCTTGGCAGGCAGGAAGAGCAAGTATTTTGTTTCTTTCATATTAGAGACTATATTTTAATTTATTATTAATTAAATTAATTATTTGATAATTAATTAATTATTTAATAATTAAATTAAATTATTTTAATTTATTATTAATTAAATTAATTAATTTATTACTAGCTTATAGAAGTTTATTTTCCTTCTTGGTCATGTGAATTACAAATCTTGTGAACAATATTTTATTTGATGGTTCCCTCTTACCATCTTTCTTTTGTTTAAACACAAACTGTACTGGCCATTTAAACTGTTGGTTGATAGTGTCTACCAGAAATTGTAATCTTGGGTAGAGAACTCTTTGTTGCCAGTCACCTGAATATCACCTGAATACTGTCTCTCCTGACATAGGGCTACCTGGTAATTTATGAGAGCTAAGACGGGAAGAGACAGAATTGAATGATTTGAAAAATATTAGATGTAATAAAAACCTATGTAAGCTTGTAATTGTAATTACTGGAGTATGAAAGAGCTTTAAGATTTGTACCATGTGATAGCTTTCTAATATTAGGCACATTTGACATTAATTTGCATTTAGAGGTGATTAAAAATCTTCCATTTTGTTAAACAGAAAATTGTTTTTTTTTGCGACAGATAAGGAGCCATAAAGTCCGCTTGTAGATGTTTACCAAGTTTTAGTGGGGCATCTGAGCTCAAGACATCTAGTTTTGAAGTGTACTGCATCATTTTAGCCTTCATCACAAGAGTACTAGTACTATTTTTTTTTGGTGCTGTACTTTGTGATGATGCTTGGCATTCAAAAATGAATCCTTACTTGCTGTGTTTTTTTTTGTTTTGTTTTTTTTTTTTTTTTTTCCTGCATCTGTACTGGTTCTCTAGGATTTTAGACAGAGCATTCCAATAAGCTTTGTGGTATTTTTTGCTTCATATCTGCCGCAAACACCTAAGCAACCACTTACATTCTCAGGCAATGTATCCTTAATATATTTTAGAGGGCAATGAATAACACCTGGAAATCTAAGGTCTGTATTGTTCACAGAGACATTGTACAATCTAATGAAATGATTGATTAATACAGAAGAAAGTGATGAAGTTGTTAAATGATCACCTTTGTTTTAGAAGCAGATTAGAGTCTTGATCTTTCTCCGGATACTGAAAATTTCAAGTAGATTATGGCAAAGGAAAAAAACAATAGTTTTTGCAAACCAGCCACTGCTTTCCCAGAGCAATACGGCACAAAATCCTTTTCCAGAAGCGCTGAATTTTAACCTTCTATCTTATATATCAGGCCTTTAATTTCTAGTACTTTGTCTGTTTTTTTTTTCTCAGAATAGCAAGGCCACTGAGCCAGAGAGGACTATCTTGAAAAACAAAATGTGAATATTTTGGGTAAGACATCTTAGTTCATAAAGTAACTTTCAGTTTTTAAGCAATTAATACCCATACTGTCCTGAATATTAAAGACAAAAACATTGCTCTCTTCCTTTTGATTTTTATGATTCAGAGAGCAACTTGTTCACCAATATTTACATTAGAATAACATTGATAAGTTTCTGGAAAAGAGAACATAATTTGACTGGTGAAGCACAATTTATAATTTGCATGTCTTAAATTCTGTCTTAAATTCTTTTACTGTATAACTGATATACTTCAGCATATGGATTTAGCATATAGATACTGGAAAACATATAGCATACTGTATGCTGAATCTGTACTGTATATTTAATTAGATTTCTACTCTGCACTTCTATAGCTACTTAATTCAAATCAGATATATTGATATCTCTTAAAAATATATTCCTATTGATTTGACAAGTTCCTTGCTGCAGTAAGTAAGGTTTTTATTAACACGTTTTTATGCCTTGTGATTAATGTTTTAGCCTTTGATTAGTATATAGAACCTGTTCTCTTATTGCTCATTTCTGTGCTGTGAGCAAGTATCATAAATGCTGTGAGTGGTATCATAAATAACCATACCATCTTGTCAAATACGAAGAACAATGTCTGTTAAAACCTGCCTTGTCAAGTGGAGATGTGTCATCAAAAGTCTTTCTTTTAAGATAGAAGGTCTTTCGAGTAATGAATATTAAGAAATGTAACTCAAACTCAGTTAGATTATAACTTAAGTCATAAGATCATCATTCCTAGATGTATTGAACTGTGTGAGAGTCTTAAAAATGGTAGACCCTCAGTTCTGTATCTATTTAGTGTATTTCTTTGGCTTTAAAACCGGCTATTGCAATGCAGCATGCTCCTGATTGAGGTTTCATCTGCTAAGCAGCAGACAATATAAAAGCCAATAAAAGCCAAAAACTTTTTTTTTTACTTTTCTATTGTGCTGCATTATCTAGTCCTTCTAAATCTTCTTTCATGAGTCACATTTCTGTCATACTTGACATCCTTTTATATGTGCTGAATGTTTTTCTTATTTTTGCATTGTTGCTATTATTTCTGAAGTTTTGTGTTCCAGCAAATGGAAACCTGGGGCAGGGATGGGGGTGGGGGGTTGGGGGGAAGAGAGAGAAAGAGGGGGGAGCCCCTTCCTTTCTTTTCTACAAGAATATAGCTGACGTGCTTTCTGAAAAGAGGCCAGTCATGTTTGCCTTAAAAGTGACAATGTGGGATAGTGAAGAGAAAGTTAGAGGAAAGTTGGTAATACAATGTAGGAAGTAGGAAGCTGACATTAGTGCCGTTAGCCGAATTAGCTACATAATATATTTGTTGGTTTTGTTGTTTAAATTCCATTATACTTAGTCTATATTTCAGAAAGTAACTGCACATGTGCCTAAATTAGTCTTTTTTTCTTTCTTTCTGAATGAATGAATGAAATGGAAGCATATCTTGAATACTGACTAGATTCATATTTACATATAAAAACAGTAGAAACTAAAGTTTGTGTGCCAATTCATTTGAATGACATATTTGTGTTGGTAAGTGAACGAGAAGATTGCAGCTTTTCAACATACTGTTTATGACTTTATGTGCCACTATTTATATGAATATATTGGCTGTATGAATAACTCTGTATGTATTATTTCAGAACTTGTGACAATATCTTCTCTGATGAAGAGAAGATGAAGATCTAATGATGTGATGAAAAGACAAAGTGCATGAAGAGCTTATGCAGGAGTTCATTTTCTTTACATGAATATTAATGGCCAATGTAAGACCATGTTATGCTGCCTAAAGCAGTTGGAGAATGTTTGAAGAACAGCATTCATATCTAGCAGCAACCACTGAACCAGGGGTATATGTACTCAACAAATATGATCTCTAGCTGAAATGTGTCTCTCTCAACTTTGAACTTCTCTTTTCATGCTTTTGTCTTAAGCATGTGCGTCATCTTCCACTGTTCTTTCTGCTTCATGGGATGTAGTTGTAGGTCTTATTGAGCATATAGTTATGCATGGTAAGAAAGAAGTTGTTATGTGCTGGCTGTTTGCAATTATTCTTAAGTTTGTTTTTCTTCAAACATACAAGAACCTAAAAGTCACCTCACTCTGAGTTGCATTTCCACTAGTCTAACATATCTCTCT
>WBNA01000091.1:2068453-2089465 GCA_013398345.1 Nothocercus nigrocapillus
CACCCAGTTAAATAGTGGCTGTATTTTGCCAATTGTGTTTATTATAAGTGTTTAAAAACAATACTATTTTGGGAGCACTGGAAATACTGGAAGGGAAATTGCAAAAGAAAAAGGCAAAGGAAAAGAAATGAGAAAACACAGACAGCTGAATAAAGATGAGGAAATAAGAACAAAGAACAGGCATAGACTAGACTTTAAATCATTAAACACTAAAAAAACATTAGAAATGTTGATGTTATAAGTCAGATAAGTCAGTGGACTTTAAAATAGAAAGATCACTGAAAAGTAAAAGCAGCAGATATTTTGGTAGATGCTTTGGACTCTGCTATAGCTGCTCTAAAGTAGACCTGATTTAGGGGAATGTGGATTTAAATCTAGAAACAAATTTGGTATATATGTGTACTTGACAATGGAACATATTGCAAAGATATTTATGCTGTTGCTGGCCCAGGTTGATATTTCTACATGGCTTAGAGAGTAGGTTGTAGTGATACTAGTTTTGTCTGAAAATTGACTTATACTGAGCAGTTAAACAGAGTCACATCTAAGGTTGTAAACCTCTTGCACAATCAAAACAAATAAAACAAAAACAAACAAACAACAAAAAAAAAGTAATGATTGTAGAATGCACTAGGCAAAGTATTTTTTGTACCTAGAAGGTACTAGTATCATTCTGGTTAAATTAGGAAAAGAGATTGAAAAAGTCTGGATTGCCTAGATATGAGATAAACGTTTGACACTATTTTATAATTATATTCACAGATATATGTGGGGGAGAAGGACTATTTAAAACAAAGGATATGTTTGTACAGGATCACATTGTTAAGAGTTAAAGTATCCTGAAGTGAAAATTAGAAAAAGAACTAAAATCATGCAAAGAATGAAGATCTGGAGTATCTGTCAATTGGAATAATTGGATCAGTAACATGAATAGCTTTAGGAAATACTTCGATGTGTTTATGGATAGAGTTGTAGAAATAAAAAAATAATGCTTGTGGTATGAATCCTTGGATATTTTATGATTTGGTATCTCCATGGGAGATCAGAAAGAGAATAAAGAGATATATATTTTGTTTCCATCAGTTTTATCTTAACTCTATGCTCCAGGGCTTTCATTACTCACCAGCTAGAGCTAGGGAGGATATATTTCTCCCTTCATGCACAATTTGTTTTAAAAATGCAGGGACGTTATATGCTGAAACACTGGAGGCTGCCTAGGCTAAAAACGAGATAGGAGACAAAGATCTGTGTATGTTCAGAGATCTGTGTATGCTCTCTTGGGCAACTGGTATATTCTAGGTAATATGCAGTGATGAAAACGAGTAAGATGTTTATTGTTGTGGTGTCTGCTTGTGAACATGGTTCAATAATCCTAGTGAGACCGTCTAGTTTTTTATTACCAAACCAGATTCAATACTGAATGGTTATGCTGCCTTTGGGTCTGGAACTAGCACTGATATTGTAAAGTTGAACATCTTTATGGTGCTTTCTCTGGCTCAGTATGGATATGTCCTTTGATTATGTGAGTGTCAAAATACTGTCTGAGCTGTTGAATATCATTGTAGATGCCCCAAATTCCTCAGAATTTGCCTGTGTTACTGCAGGGCAGATCTGACTCGTGGTACCTCCTAGACCCTATCTGTAGTGTCCTGCTGATTTAATGAGACGACTTCATTGTATGGTGCCACTTTTGCTACCTGAAAACTTTGGTTTTATTTCTGTGAAAATCAGCAGGGTAAGATGATGCATACACTGGGAAACCAAGAGTGCATTGAAAATTTGGGTCTTCTTGAAAAGTGTGTTTCATGTATTATTAAACAGTAATTCAAGCAGTGATTGGTAAAGAGATTTTCCTAGTTCTAACTATCATAGTGACTTGTGCTAAAAAAGGGAACTGTGGCCAAAGGGAGACATACTGGTGCAGTTTCTCAGAAAGTCTTGAGACTATTGTTAAATATTTTCATTTATGCTCTTAGGGTATAATGTATAAACTTACTGATGGTAGTTACTGGTAGCAAGAAGTTTGGCAGTGCTGTCCTGATGGAGGCCTTGAGAATACGATGCTGAAGGGACTGAATGACACTAAAAACAACAATTGTTGAAATACTGAAGGATGGATAAACCGTCCTACTGCAAACAAACAGTTGTAAATAGAAATAGAAAGAGGATTGTGTAGGGATGGCTGTAGGAATGACTGTGAGGTACCAGTGTGAAAGAGCTGAGAGATACCTCAGCCATCCCTCATCCCTCAGGTGGAGATACCAGCTGTTTTATTCAGTTTAGATAGAGAAGTTTTAATCCCACTGAACAAGATAGCGGTAAGACTTCACATGGATAAGTTGGATCACTCTTTCTTAAAGTGGAAGAAAATAGTCGCTAGAAAGTAGAGAGACTTAGAAAGTCTCTTCGTGGAAAGATGCTAGGAGACTAGGGTGTATTTAAGCAATGGCTGAGCAGCGAGTTAAATGCTGACTGAGCGAGAATTTGAGTGTTTTTCTTTAGATACATATGGGGCAGGTAGAAGCTAGATTAATATCAAAGATGGGAAAGAACTATTTAGAATCATAGAATCATTAAGGTTGGAAGGCACCTCTAGAAATCTAGTCCAATCCCCCTGCACATGCAGCATCACCTAGAGTATGTTACACAGGATTGCGTCCAAGCAGATTTTGAATATCTCCAGAGAAGGAGATTCCACAACCTCTCTTGGCAAACAATTTCAGTTCCCTATCACCCTCGCTGTCAAGAAATTTTTCCTTAAGTTCCGGTGGAACTTTTGCTACTTCAGTTTGTGGCTGTTTCTTCTAGTCCTATCACTGGCCACCACTGAAAAGAGGCTGGCCCCTTCCTTTTCCCTCCCTCCCTTAAGGTATTTATAGACACTGGTCAGGTGCCCTCTCAGCCTTTTCTTCCTCAGGTTGAACAGGCCCAGCTCTTTCAGCCTTTCTTTATGGGGCAGATGTTCCAGACCCTTGACCATCCTTGTAGCCCTAACAAAACAAATGTTGCCAGAATAAAATGGTGTAAACTAAGGATGACAATATTCCAAGTAATGAGAATGAATGAGGTTTTGAAATGGCTTGTGTACAGGAGCAGAGTAATACATGTAAGAATACTAAGCCTGACTACAGAAAATGAAATAGTTTAGTGATGCAGCAATAATTGAAGGCCTGGACTTTGTGACCTGTTATATCTCAACTTCTGTTATTAACTCCTTTCGTGTACAGAATAATAAGCATTTGGATATTTGGGTGAGACCTGAGGATCCCACAAGATGGTAGGATGATTAATTTGAGTGTTACTGTTCTTAGGATTAAAGTGTACTAAAGAGCCTTGTGGATCCAACCCTTGTTCTCATTGAAGTAGATAGCTTTAGATACTCTGTCCAGCTCATTGATGCTTATAAATATGCCTTTAATATTCCTCTCTCAGGCATGATTTTCCAACATGAATCTTTTCCTGAGAACTTTAGGTAGCTTTGGGTGAAGTTAAAATAAAACCTAGCTTTGGTAACGTCATACCAAGATATACGCATCTAAATAGGACTATGAATTTTTCACTCTAACACATCTTTTAAAAGCTTTGTCTTCAAGTAATATGAAACTTTACAATACTGTATTTCTATTGTTATATACCCTATTTCATCATAACTATAGAAAAATAACTAAATAAGTATATGACATAAAGCAGCTACAGAAAGGAAGGTTTAAGGAATTTGAATGTTTAAGTAATACAGAAACTGAATTCCATTGTATAAAAATGAAGTCAGAATTAATGACCTACCAAACTTACTCTTTACTTCTGAATTGTGTTACAGTTCCTGAATAGGCATGTATATTTTCATTTCAGATACTGAAAAACATATGCTCAACTTACTGTGCTGACACAGTCAAAAGAATGAAACCACTCTTATTTGTCTTAGAGATTCAGTTAGCCCTTAAATTAAAATGAATTATAGTTGATAATTGTATGTGATTTCTAAATTTAAGAATAGTATTTTTTAAAATTGGAAAGCACATAGTTACTATTGGCAACTGAGAATTCTTTGATCAGTATCTACATCTGCCATGGTTAAATATTAAGATATTTGATATTAAGTAATATTTTGCTTTGTTTCCTTAAATATATGTATATTTATACACATATATTTTTATGGTCCAAGTGGCCAGATAACTCAGTGGTCAGAAAATCCTTTTGTTGCTTCACATTTTACCTCTCTACTAAAACTGACCAAAAAAAGGATTCTGACAAAAGAATGTGTTTCAGAAACTGAAAAGAAAATAAAGATAAAAAGAGAGAGTTACAATTGTAAAAAATCATTTATTTTATTTATATTATTTATTACTGAATGAGGCGGAAAAATACCTGTTGTATTTCAATGCACGGTAGAATTGTTCAGTGTACTTAAACATTTACATAGATATTTTTATTTTCACTTTTTAAAAATTCATCAAGGGAAGTAAAAGCTGTATTGAGCAAATGATCAAAGGAAACTTGAGAGCTTTAAAGGGAAAACTGATTTAACTGCTAATCAGGTATGTATTTCTCATGACAAATTAGCATACTTCAGGAATACAGGTAGCACATCTTGCCTTGATAACAAAAATCTTCCAATATACGACAGATGATTGATAAGAGAAATTAATATTATATATTTGTAGCTATGCTTTCTTTAATGGTACATATTTTAAAATAAATAAATCTAGGGAACAAGACAAAATTCTTCTTGATCACTGGAAAATATCTTAACTCATGCAAAATATTATAAATGAGTGTTCAGTAAGGTAATGTATGCTGCTTTAAAATATGCTTTCATTAAAAGACAGAGCAGTATGTGGATCCAATCTTGAGAAACTTCAAATACCTTTTTTCAATAGTAAATTTAGGCAGTGTGAGAAAAAATCCCTTAAATAGTTCAAAGGAGCTTTACTTATACGTTTTAGTCTGAGCAGAACTGAAACAACTCATTGATTTCAGACTTTGCAACAGATAAAAACAATGATGTTATCAGCTTTCTTATAATCACAAAGCAGAATAGACAGCCTTACTTCTTTTCTTTTTTGAGAAAAAGCATAAGCACTTTTCAACGGACATAATTTTTTAGCTAGACAAGTCTAGAACATATGTGTGGTTGAAGTTTATATTTTGTATTCAGAATTTGTAAGCTTCCTTGTTTTTTTAAGGAAGAACTTGGGCAGCATACATATAAAACTGGGATTTTAGTAAATAAGAGAATACTTCCTTATCTGAGTAACAAAAATGCTGAAATTATTATTATTGTTATTATTATTATTTAGTGTTCTCTTGTAGGGTTTGTAATGCCAAACACAATCGTGTTGTTTACTAGTTAATAACATTGTAAATAGGAGCTGTTTCTGCAGATGGTAATATTTGATTAACAATAGGAATTTATTAGGAAGAAGAAACTGTTGTTTTTTTTTGTTGTTGCTGAACATCTATTCTTATGAGACGTAATTGTTTCTAAAGCATCAACATCCTCTTGGAGATAAGGTATTCTGAAGTCATTAGATGAAGGACAAAGACACACAGGATCATACCGTTTCTATAGGAGCCCAGATCACAGGCAGATAAGAACACACATTCACACTAAAACTGTTATTTGTTACAGTAAGAATCAATGAGAGAATAAATAGGAAAAAAGTAACTCCAAATTCCTGAGATTAAGACAGTTCGCAGTATAAATAAGAGGCTCAGGGCTGGCTAATAGGAAGAACAGTAATTTGGGAATTACACTGTTTCAGTGTAAGCTATTCACATTAATCCAAACTGGCTGCAGAATTTCTATCAGGATATGGCAGGCTGCAGCTGCTTGCAAGCAGTTTCCATAAACCAGTCAGCTGGGGCTGGATTAGCCGTGTGATTGGTAAATTGCCTTCCTGAGATTTCATGTAAGGGGATTTTATTATCTGTTGCTTTTTATCATGTCTCCAAGGCCTTGACTTTGGCTTTGTTACTGTCTTGTTTAATTTTAATTCTGAATCCCATCCTATGGTTTGCATTTTTTATTTCCTCATATTGCCCTGACTACTGATAATTGACTTGCTCTACATGCTGGAGGGATAAGCTCCTTTTTATTTTCTTGACCTTTGCTTTGCTCAGCAAAGCTATGGTATCAGGCAGTGAGTTCCTTTTCTGATGTTTCCAGTGCCACTTGACAACATGTCTTCCACAGAATGCAGCCATGGGTGGGATGTAAAAATACAACCTCACAAAATGTTGGGTCAAAATTACTCAGCTGAAGGTGTGTTTAACCTGATAGTGATTAAGGAGCCAGCTGTGGAAATAACAAAATTCTTGTAGGTAATTAGCCCCAGCTGAACCTTGACTGTCTTTAGTGTAACCAGAGTGGAGGTCTCATGTGGAGCTCTAACAGAGCAAAGATTTGTTTGCAAAGGTATGTTCAGAAAACTATGTGATTTTTCTAGGTTTCTTGTTATATTTCTTGGGGAAGACAGTTTTTTGATACCCAGGTTGTAGATGTTGAGAGGTAGGACCAGACAAATGTCAGAAGCTTACAAAAGATTTTCAAGAATTAAACTGTGCACCTCTTTGATAGTTGGTGACTCATGCCTACATGTAATGATTTTATACTTTGACTGAGGTTGGACTATCAGATGTGATCTAAGAGTACCAAATTAAATCAGGATTGGTTACTCACATAGGAAAGAGATTCTAATGCTGAAATACTTAATGAAATAAAATATCCTGAAAGGGTACAAATCAGACTGTGTTGTTGTCGTGGTATTTTTGGACATTAATCTGTTAAGTAGGTGACTGATAATAATAGTTTGGCCAAAGAAACTCGCTAGTGACTTCAGTTGAATTATTCATGACAGAAGTATGACACTATGTTTTGTAGATAGAATTTATGTATGTATGCTTTTGCTCTTCCTTTTTTTTTTTTTTTTTTCCTTCTTTTTTTAATTCTGACCTTGAAAACCTTGAAACTTCCCTGATGCATTAATTATAGTTTAGGTAGTTTGCACCTGAAATAATTCTTCTGTTTGTGGTATACAATTAAATCTAAGATGCTTGAACTGGAAACTAACTGGAATAAGTAAGAAGTGGTGTTCTGCCATGCCGTTTTAAGTTGCTTCTGTTATCCTTATGCTCTTATTTTTAAGTATATCTTATATTTATTTTGTTTATTATGTTAAGCTACTGGTAGTTTTGCAAATACCTTGGAAAGTGTTCTTGAAACGAGCAAATAGAAAGATATCTAGCAAGTTTTCAAGAAGTTGTGGACTTGACTTTGTGGGTAAGAAATGGCTTGAATAGAATGACCAAGGTTCAGGGTGCAAAGCTTCTCCTTCTTTTGACTTGGCAACTGAAAATGATGAAAATTGCAGTGATGGAAGAACTAACATTAAAAATTGTCTCACTTGGTGTTTGGGTGACTATTATCAAGTTATGATGCTGCACTTAAAGTCGTTTTGGCCCATTATTGAAATATTGGGGAAGTCTTTCGAATGGAGGAGTGTATTTTTTGTCATGTGTGTCTTAAGTAAGGTGGATGACTTATGGGCATTGAAAATAGAAAAAGATGACTTCCACTGGAAATTTTTCTACTTTCTGTAGGAAAATAGTAGTAATCATATTTTCTTTGAATCATCAAAATCCTCACATGTGCACTAAAATTGCAATTTCTGGAGAGTAGTCATCTGAAAAGGATTTGGTAATGGAATCATTTAATCTAGCTCTATCATCTCAGCAAGGAAAACATTCTATTTTTATCTGGGTGTATGCTAATTCTGAATAACAGGTGGTTTGCCAACATTTTTAACCAGTATTGTCTGTAGATGTTAAGAATTCTGCAAGGAGGAACCATGATATATCTAATCTGAACATAAGCAGTGATCAGGGAAGATCTTTTAGGATTATTCAAACTCATTCTGTTCAGTCAGGGTTTTGATTTGAATGGCAAGACAGAAATGTGTGGAAATAAATTTGGCTCTGAGAACAGGACTAAACAGGATTTGTCAGTCTATGACAAAATGCAAAATAAAAGTATTGATAGGAAATAGTAAGAGAGTCTTTGATTACAGAGAGATAATAGAAAATTAACAGTTAGGTACTGCAGCATGTTACTGTACATTATGAGTTGCTACTGTGTATATAACTTGTGCCAGTGATATACCAAGTATGTAAAAGACTAAGTGAAGTGCAGTGATGCATGGGGAAAGTGCCTCCTTGTTTTTTGTTTTGTGTTTTAAGATATGTGAAATTTTAATTGATTTTGACTTATTATATGTTAGTTTCGGTAGAACTTCTCATAAAATTTATTCTTTTACTTAGTCTGACATCTGTTATCTAAATGAATGGGATAATTAAAGGGAATTAGATAGTAGGAAAAATGGCTAATGTTTATGGTTAGGCCAAATATGGATGTAAAGTAACTCCTTTAGAGTATTGCACAAAAAGCTATTAACTTAGGGTATATACTTAATCATTTGCAACTGATGTTAAAGGTTTAGATAGCCCAAGTAGTTCATACATACATTTTCCCTTATCTTTGACTGATGAGGAAATAATGAAAAGGATGTGTTTATTGTGACTGTATTGCATACTGCATTGAAATGCATTTTTAGAGAACTTGTTATGGTCTAAGAGGATGTCTCAGTTCAGTTTCCATACAGTGAGAATCCAGATAAATGTAAAACAGATGCTTTGGTTTTGTCTTCCTTTATATTAGGATATCTTTGTACAGTTTTTGATGTTTGGAGGTTTGGGGTGCTGGTGTACACACCTCAGAGGGTCTTCTGCCCAAGAATCAGTTTCCTGTTTCTCCACCCTTGCTGTGTGTCTCTGTAGAACATATTTTGGTGGTTACAAAAAGGCTGCAGTATAGATTACAGCATGCTACTTGTGGTAGAAATCAGACTGGTCCTTGGCCACTTCCCAATATAAAGATGAATTACTAAAAACCAATCTTAGTATGTTTACCCTCAAAATCTTGTTTTTTTTCTGATTTTGCTTAGAGTAGTATTGGGAATGCTGGTCTTCACTGGAGCGTTGAAGCGGATAGGAACACATAGTTTTCAGCTGTAATCACCCATATCTCTTAAGAAGAATGACTACATAAAGTTTCCTTCAGCATTCAAAGAGTAAATTATTTGATCCATAAAGAAATACGATGTGGAATTTTAACAGAGGAAAAACCTCTATTTTGACTCCGTCTCAGGTCAGTTCATTGCAGATTCTGTTTCTTCATCTGACATGGTACATTTATCTTACAAGGATGTTATGAATCTGTTAATTAAAAAATGTTAGAGAAACTCACTGAAAGCCTTAAATAATATTTAGTGGGAATGGAATCTCAGGTGTTTTCATTTTCTATAACTACAAGGGAAAAAGATAAGCAACTTGTTTTTGGATGTGTCAAGTAAAAGAAAAATGCCACTTAAAGCATTTAAAGTCAAACTGATTTGGAACAGAAAGTAAGTTGTGAGATGCATACAGTGACTTCAGGTAGTGTTTATGGCTTTTGCAGTACATAGAAGAATCTGGATTTTCCACGTTAGCAAATTCCATTTTGAGATTTACTTGGTACTTTAAGATGAGAACAGGAATGAATGTGGGCTATATCGTGCTGAGGTAGTATTCTTGTGGTGGTGTTCAGTGCCTCTAGCTGTTTATTCAACATCATTACATTAACCTCTAGGAACAGCATGATTAGATTAAAGATGACTAGTTAGGGGAAGTAGAGGAGACATGGCTTCCTGCTCAACTGTGATTTAACTAACGCTTTGTACATAAGTTAATTAATCACAATTTATATATTTCTTGTGGCTCTTCTTTAAAGAAGTACTGTAGAATTAATTTTTTTCCACTTTTTTTACTGCCATTTATTTATTTTACACACTTCAAAACCTGCCTCAGCCCTGCTTCAGAGTTGGTATTATGAGAATGCAATTATAGTACGACCCTCCAGATCAGGATTGGAAAACAGCTTGTGTTTAAGATGCACTTGATTTCAGCACTATGCAGACTAAGATTTCAGCACTATGCAGACAAAGTGCTATAATATTTGTGTGTGCATACACTTTTAAAAGGAGTATGTGTTAGATCAAGATTGTATAGTGCAACTGCCAAAGTCAGGAAGTGAAAATACTGAACGAACTGGGAATACTAGGATATACAATAACTTGAAAGGCAAGTATTAAAGGCACTGGATTTTTCTAAATTACGAGCTCAGCAGGAGATATGATATTTTGCCTTGAGAGAAGGCTAGCTGTTGCCCGTAAGACTATTAATATAACCAGTGAGTCCCTGCATCCTCCTGAAGTCTCTTTCTGCTCCTCTCTACTCAGATGACAGGCAGCATAGGGCCTCTTCCAGTGGCAGCCTCTGCTGTTTCCTTGAATTTTCAAGCAATCTCTCTGCATTTAATTAGAGGCCAAGAAATACTCTGTTCTTCAGACAAAACAGTAATTCAAGAATAGGCTATGTGTATGTTCAGAGCAGTATTCCATCAAAACAATGCTCCATGCAAAGAACTGACCTAACCAGGAGCTTTGATTTTACCTCTAAATTGTCAGAATGGCACTGAATCGTGGAAGGAGGTAGTAAGTTCTAACTTTGCGTTTTATGACTGTGATTTTAGTTGTAGTAATTAACATAAAGAAATGTTATGAAAATGTATGCACAATATCTTTGTGCCTACAAAGTACACACATTAGGCAAGAATGCATACCCGGGAGGATTAACAGAGAACAGAAGACTTAGAACTTTGTAAGCAGATAAAATAGAATTGAAGCTTTTGATAACTGGCCATAGGAAATATTTGTTTAGTGGAACTGTGTGCAGCCGTAGGAGTGCAAAATTTGGGGTTGCTGGATGATCTGCCTCAAATTGGAGACACTTGTTTATGGTGCCTGGGACAATATGATAAAAATACTGGGAGTTTAAATAGTTGAGGAAAATATTTTCAACAGTATTTCCAGTTAAGCCAAACCAACTGGGCATCGGCCTGGCTTCTGCAGAACATCAAGGGCAACAACATAGGTAGTTCTTGCCTCAGATAGTTTAACTGTGACCCCAGTCTGTACTGTTGCCATCATATCAGGATAAACAGCAAGTTCATGTCTGAGTCACAGTGTAGGGAAATATTAAAGAAATCTTTAACATCCCATCAAACGAAAAGTGGGAGAATATGAAATAGGGTAGGGAGCAGATAAATGAATATGAAAAAACTTTTGTGGTGTGTGTATGCGCATGCACATGCTAGGCCTGTTTAACCTGGAGAAGAGAAGACTGAGAGGGGATCTTATCAGTATGATCAAATACCTGAGGGGAGAATGACAAGAAGATGGGGCCAAACTCTTCTCGGTGGTAGCCAATGACAGGACAAGCGGTAACAGGTACAAACTGAAACACAGGAAGTTTCATCTCCATCTGAGGAAGGGCCTCTTAACTGCTAGGGTGCCAGAGCACTGGAACAGGGTGCCCAGAGGTGGTGGAGTCTCCTTTTTTGGAGATATTCAAAACTCACCTGGATATGGCCCTGTGATCTAGGTGTTCATGCTTGAACAGGGAGGTTGGACTGGATGATCTCTAGAAGTCCCTTCCAACCTCAACCATTCTGTGATTAATAGATTCTGTGGTCTTAATAACATGGGCTTCTTAACATCTATATTGTTATTAATATGTAAATTTGTAAAATATGTTAATATATATAATCAAACTATGGATTTTGTTCTTGCCTCCAGATTTCAAAAGTTTTACTCCAATGAAAATAGTTTTTATGCTGCAAAGATATTTTAAAAACAGTAAATGGAAAAAACAATTATCTGGGCTTACTCCTGCTTTTGCTTACCTTTTGCAAGAGCTTTGCAAATTACTTTTAATGAGAGCTGGGTTTGACCTTTCAGATACCCACCTAAATGAAACTCGAACGCTCAAACTTCTGAGAGTTTCACCCACAGTGAGGATCTTAAAAGCTCTACCATCTGTTTGATATAATATGTAGTGCTTGCCTGAAGCTTTGTCCTGATTTATTCTGGGATCACTTTAATGTCACTCTGTTGAATGGAGAGGTCAGTCATTCAGAGTTTTTTTCCAACAATCTTGTGAGGGCAAAGTGCCCTAACCCATTTAATTTCCTATCAGTGTCAGGGGAAAAAAAAAAAAAACAGATTATGGTGCTCCTCTGGTGTTTTCAATGTGCTTGTATTAACAGTGTTGCATTGATCTAAATCAGCCTGATCTAAACAGTGAAAATGAAGTGTTTGCCCCTTGTGCCAGCACTATGAATACCTTCATGATGTAAACAGAAGCGACTCTGGCTCAGAAGCTAATGTTGAAAAAAGTACTCCTGGAATACAATTTTTTGCATGTGGTCTCAGGAACTCATTTTAGTCTTATTATGAACAGGATGTTGTATTACTGTCTACGAGATTGTCTTCACAGCACCACAGAATGGTTGAGATTGGAAGGGACCTCTAGAGATCAACTAGTCCAACCCCCCTGCTCCAGCAGAGACACCTAGAGCATGTGGCACCGTGTCACATTCAGGCAGGTTTTGAAGATCTCCAAAGAAGGAGACTCCATAATCTCTCTGGGTAGCTTGTTCCAGTGGTCTGTCACTCTCACAGGAAAGAAGTTTTTCCTCAAGAGGGGTCTTAGCCTTTTGAAAGCTATTTGTTGCGATAGAAAGCAGAGTTGTTCATATTTCTGTAGCAGTTTTCCTTTCTGCAGGCATAAAAAAAACTTTAGCCAAAAGAAAAGGTAACAAAGATCAAATACCAGAGGACAGTTGATTTGACATAAAGCACACAGAACAAAGACCCAAAGAGATTAAAAAAATCACAAGCTTGAAAAAAAAGAAAAATCACGTCACACCATTGTAATGTAGCTGTTCTTAATGTGGTTCTGTGCACTGCAATGCCATTGCTAATACAATGTGAACAGTAAACCAATCCAAGACTTGGTGCCGGTAAAGGAGTTCAGTATTCATACCTCATTCATTCTTAGGACAAGTCGTTTTTGTTTCCCAAGTGTGACAGGAAAAGGATTAGTCAAAGCTATTACTTAGCTGAGTTGGGAGAAGAGCATTTCCAGCAGGAACACCTGTTGACAAAATAGCCATTTTAGAAAAGCTGTGGTAGGTATTTGTCAAATTTAAGGGGAAAAAAAAAAAATAGTCTTAGGAAGTATTCTGAGCAAGCATGTGCATGACAGCACAAACTAGCTAAAGAATGTCAGTGAAGCCCAGGCAGTCATGGGGAAAGCAGTTTTAGAAAGGGCATGGAAGTACTTTTCTTCAACGTCTGAAATGATATATACCATGTCAAGCAGTTGTGAATCTATTCTTGTATTTTTCTCTATTTGAGTGCTTTTATATATATATATGTAAAATAAAAATACACCCTATTCTGCTGTAGTATAAATTACTTTGAAGCCTGTGATTATTATGTAGCTCTACCAGATGGATAAGGAAATTAATTGGAGATTTCAGCAGGAGCATTAAAATGGTTAAGCTGCTAGCCTGAGTGAAGGGAGCATAGGAGAATTTTTTTTCTGATGTCCCTATGGAATTCAGTAGTAATTAAACTCTGCTACCCAGGGTAGGTTCTGGAATGTTATTTTGCCTTTAGCAGCATGAAGAAGCTTGGCATTCTCACTAAATAGGGAAATGAATCTATGATTTGCTGGAACTATTGAAATGCTGCATATAGGATCTATAATGTTAATCCTTATGATTCCCCTTATAAATCAGGTCTCTCCATTTTCCTGCAATTTGACCATTATAAGAAGAAAAGTATGAGAAGATAGTACTGGAGATAAAGGAGAATGCCTTTCCTTTTTGTGTCTTTAAGGCTAAGCAAGCTGGAAACATCAAGTACTATTGCTTGTAATGAAACCATGCCTGTCAAAGCTTGTGCACAAAATGCTACAGTGGCAGTGTGTTACAACTCATGCTTACCTCTCATATCTTCCTACAAAAGTACTTCAGATGAAAGGTTTGAAAAATTGAGAGGTGGTCTTTTTTGGGAGGTCATCCTTTTTCTTGCTTCTTTTGTCTTTTTCCCTCAAATATGAGGTGTGTCTGAAGAAATATGGAGTTGGGTGTAGGAAAATAGTGTGTAGTAGATAACCAAAAATGTAAACAACTTAGAAGAAGTTGTGGTTAAAATGTAAACGACTTAGTTGTAGTTAGAATGCAAACGACTTAGAAGATGGCTGGTGCTGAGATAAGGAAGTTGCAATTTTACTTGAAATGAGATAACATTTTTATTCAAAACCATAAGAATGTACCCTTCATCCCACACCTTAGCCATCCCTAGTAACCAATCAGCACAGTCCATTTTAATGCTCTAGCCAATAACTGCACAACTCTGACTGTTACTGGTTTGAATCCCATAAATATTGCACTGTAAAGCGAATAAATGAGCTCGTCTGCTAACTCATATTGAGTGGTCGGATGATTCTCCAAGGTCCGTCTCCCGCAGTTGGGTATGAGAAAACAATAAGCTCGTATTAGGATTTGGTTTTGCTGATATTTCGGTAGGTTGCTGTGGCTGTTTCTCAAGAGCAGAGGAAAGGTAAGTTAGAGCTGTAAAGAGCTTGACACGTGAAACCTGAATCTGGGAGTCCTTGTGAAGGAGAGGTAACATACAAAGGTATTATGCATAGAAGAGACTTGTTAATGTAACAGATGTCATAGAACATAAGAATTACCTAGCATGCCCAGGTTAGGCTATTGAAAATCAAGCCTTTATTCAAAAGAAAAATTTGAATAATAAGAAAGTGATTTCTGATGCACGTAAGTTATTTGTAGTATGTTCACTGTTAAAGAATGCAACTAAAACAATGTCCAAATACAAAAAAAAAAAAAAAAAAAAAAGTGGTTACTATACCTGGAGAACTTTGGAGTGCAGAAATCAAATGCATTGCAAGTGGCATGGGCTTAAAATGTATTTGAGATTATTTGCAAACCTGAAAATTAAAACAAGATGATTGTAGCAATCGAAATAACAGATCCGCTTACTATGCTAACAGATTTATTTGTTGCTTATCAAATTAAAGCAACTCTTATGAATTATAAGAATATGTAATTAGCTTATTTGATTTTTAGGAAATAGGTAAAACCAAAATCATACAATATAAAGTCTGACATATTTATCTTTTTTGGCCCTCTTTTTCTCAGTGAGAGTTACACATCTGTCAGCTGTGCTATGCCACCTGGTAAGTTTCAGTTAATTTTTCTACCTTTATGTTTAAGTGTTGACATGCATCTGTTGAAATATTTTTAAAGTCACTGAAAGTTATGTGGCTACTGAAGCTTATATAAGAAATGAGTGAGAGTTCTGCAGAATAAATATATCATATAGGTGGAGAAACAAATGCAGAGTAACCTATTGTGATATGATTAAAAATTAAGTACTTTGCTTAGTTTTCAAGGAACTTCAGGGAGAAAAAAGAATTACAAAATCAACTTCACTCGATTATTCTCTAGTACAAATTATAGGAAGTCTCTGTGGGACTTAACAAAAACAGCTTGTGGAGTTGCCATAAAAAGAAATACATAGTGCATCCAATATAGCTAGACAGAGTAGATGACCTAATTTTCTCTACTAGATGGAAGTGATTAATATGTGAATTTCCTAGGAAAGGAGTCACACAGTGTGCTGTGAAACTGAAGTATAGAGTGCAAAATTACATAGGTTCCTTTGGTGTAAAATGCTGAGAATGCTCAAGTCTTCTTTTTTCTCTAAGAAACAGGCCTGTAACACAAAGTTCAGCATCCACTCCAAAGTTTAATTCAGGCCATGAAAAGATAAGGAGAGGAAAGGGCATCAGATTAAGTGAACTTAATTTAAATCAGTTACTTTGCACTGCATGAAATGGGGAGGAATCAGCATTTCATGTTGAAAATTGATAGCCATGAAAAAGGGGCTATTTTTTTGTTTGTTTTATGAAATTAAATTATGGAGCCACTTTTGGTTCAACTTACTGTTATTAATTATGAGCAGATATTTGACCTATTGCCAGTGATAGGACAAGGGATAATGGTATAAATAAATGGATATAAAAATGGGTATAAATATGAAATAAGGTAGGGAGCAGATAAATGAGTACGAAAAAGATTGTGTTTGCCTTTGTGGGGTGTGTGTTTGTGTTTTCATATATGGTCGTGCTAGGCCTGTTTATCCTGGGGAAGAGAAGATTGAGAGGGGATCTTATCAAAACGTTCAAATACCTGAGGAGAGAGGATGGAGCCAAACTCTTCTTGGTGGTGGCCAATGACAAGACAAGGGGTAACGGGTACAAAATGAAACACAGAAATTTTCATCTCTATCTGAGGAAGACAGAGCCGAGGAACAGGCTGCCCAGAGTGGTTGTGTCTCCTTCTCTGGAGATCTTCAGATATTATTCTGTGCCCTGTGATCTAGGTGTCCCTGCTTGAGCGGGGAGGTTGGACTAGATGATCTCTAGAAGTGCCTTCCAACCTCAGCCATCCTGGGATTCTGTGATTTTATTTAAGTTTCTTCTTTTTTCATGCAGTGCATGTACTTTGAAATACTTGGGTGTTTGGAATAAGAAAATCCAGAAAAAAACATCAAACAGATTTACTCTGTTGTACTGAAAGCAGGAATTGTTTCATATTTGAAGACACCCTTCCCCATTTCCCAAAGTAGTAGTACCATCATTGTCCTTTATATGACCTCCCAGTGCCTAATGTATTGCTTTGCAACCATTATTTTAATGAGGGAATAGAATCCAAGCATAACTGGGGAGATAGGCTGTCTTGTGATTGCTTGCTGGTGTTCTGTGTCTGAAGGGAAATCAACCTTTATAACAATAACTCTCGGTCTTCTTTTCCTATTTCGATTAAGGCAGCCCTATGCTTTAACTTAAAGAGGTTTTCTCTGACTTCTGTATAGCAATCACTTGCAGGTTTAGCAAGAAGCCAGCTGGAAACAACCTGGTGAGAGAGTTATAAGTGAGCTAGGTGCAACCTAGTTCCACGCTGAAGTATTTTTACAGTCAGAATTTTGACTAACTTTTATTTGACTATGTGTATCTGAGGACAGAGTATGAAAATTCAAGGAGCAAGACTAGTCCTTAGTTCTTACACTAAGTAGCTACATTTTGGTTAATCACATCCCACAGTGCTACTTCAGACAAGTGAGATGAGAATAGGGACTTATGATTCATCCTTAGCTCTTCAAAAGTTCCTGCCTTTATTTCTCAATTCCATCAAGACTCTAGTTTCAAGTACAATTCTTCAGTAGCTGATGAGAGCTTGCTTTTGCTCTTTTTAATGAAGAGGTCATTGGCAAACATGCTTAGCAATTTTTAGCTCAAATCCATGCATAAACATGGAATAGGGAAGGTGGGTTATAACACTTAAAAGTAAGCATTATTGCTTGCTTTAATTATTCTAATCTTCATTTTCCATAAACTGTGTTGAATTCTGGTGAATATCTTCTAGTTTGTCAGTTGGACTGCACAAAAACTTTTTCTTTCCTGTTTTACTGCCAATGGTCAAAACAAAAACAGAGTTTATTGGATGTATATTAATATAGGGCAATGCCATGCAACAGCTTAGTTTTAGAAGTCTTTGAAAAAAGGCATATTTGACAATCTCACTGAGATGAAAAGGATTCTAGGATGGAGGAGACAGAATAGCAGTAGCCCTGCTAGAATAGAAATATTGAAAGGGACAAATGTAATGATACAATCTAGATTATGGTGTTTGGTCAATAAGAAATATTAGCTTGTCTTTGAATGGTTGATCAGGTAGCAAATAGCTTAAATTATGCAGATTTTGAAAAGCACAAGTTCTCTCTCTGTATAGACACTATCCATCATTTAATTGAGCAGAGTTGTGTGATTTATTATTTATTGGAAAATGATTTATATATTGACTATGTTCATGAGGTTTTATTGATTGTCGATATCCTTGAACAAAAAAAAACAGATGATCTAATATTTTCCCATGAGGATAATAAATCATTATTTTTTTATTATTTAAAAAAAAAAAAAAAAAAGGCTAGTGGATGCATTCAAATAAAGCCATAACATCTCTGTTAATTAAAGGAATCAGTCCATTCATTCATTCATTCTCTTTTTCTTCTGGGAACAAAAATCCGATCTACTGGTTTCTGCAGTCCAGTCTACTGGTAACTGTAGTATTCACAAACTTTTTATTATTAATTTTTAATAACCCACAAGTGAGCAACCAAACTATAATTTTGTTCTGTGCTCAATAGAAAGTGTTGAAAACTTCAGCATTGATTGACAGGCCAGACTTCAGAGACTTCTAGGGGAAGCAAACTTTAGCTATCTTGTTAATTATATAAGCTTTTTAGTCTCCTTCTATTATTTCATCTTCATTTTTATAGATGTTTGATTATATATTGAATTTTGAGGTGAAGGAATTTTAATATGTTATTTCTGATTTCAAATTTTCCTTCTGGATGTAGAGGATTTTGGGTGTAGAGGAAGAAGGACTTGGGCAAGGAAGAGACTTACTAAAAAAAAAAGCAAAGAAATTATTTTTGATAACTTTTACCTGGACTGTATAGAACAAGATGTATTGGAACCATTCCTCAGGATAAAGTTATACAATTGAGAAAATCTTTATAGGTCTTATTTACACATTGTATGTTGATATGCTTATTAAAAAAAATAATAATAAAATAAAAAGCAAGTCTGAAAGGTTTGAAGATGACCAGATGTTTATCAGGACATTACTTGTATTAGTTGCCTAAAAAAATAAAATTAAAAAAAAAAAAAAAATTAAAAACTCAAGAGTTCAATCTGCAAATTTGCATGTCTTTCTAAGACAGAACTGAGGGCTGATGTGTCTAAGTAGGACAGAGTTAGGTGAGGGCAGATGAAACAACTCTTCTGTTAGCAGGCACAATATAACATGATCACATGCTTGGAATCAAAGCTAGACTAATGCAGCTTAGAACTAAAATTTAAGTACAATGAAATACATTTTAACTGTGCACTATTGCTCAAGTATCGTTTTAGTGGATTCTCCGTTACCAGAATTCTTGAATTGGGGATGTGATATTTTCTACTATACAATATTTAGTCCAAACTAAAATTGTTATATTTCTCTGATATTTCTATTAGATAATTTTTATTTATCTGGATTCAAAAACAATTTGTAGTCTCTTATAATTATCTAAAATGAAAGGCAGCTACTGGAAAAAGGATAAGGAACTAGTGTCTCTAACTGTGAAGAGCTTGGTAGGAGTATTTGTAATAAAACTCACTGATTTGAATTGTTTTGTGTGACTTTCTTGTAATATGTTGTCCTGGAGAATTTTCATAAATATTGTGACCTTGTTTACAACGGTGAGAAAGACAGATGAAAGAAGGACATCAGAGGTTCTTGTGCCAACACTTTCAGTCCTTACAAAATTTTAGATGATAGACTCTTCATTACCCAGAGAGTAGCTCTTTATGTAGATAGGGGTCATATGTGGCTATTTTAGCCATTACACCTGCTGTGACAGAGGTGTAAAAAGCTTGGTAAACACAGATGCACAGAACAGAGCTTTTAAGTAGGCTCTTATACATTAAAACTTGTATTAGCGTGCTTGTCAAGTGCATCCTTAAAAACAAAAATTAAATTACAGAAGACCTGATTAAAAAAGTTATTGTGCTGGGTATTCTGAAGAAACTCAAGTGGATTATTCGTCAGGACTCGACCACTTCCAACGAGCAGTTTTCACAGTGGGAAAGAATGTAAGTTGGAGCTATAAAAATATCTCTACAGGCATGATAAATGTATCTGTGATTGGACCAATTGGGATTTCATGGTCTGAAGCATTATGAATTTGACTGTTCTGTTCAATTGTTTCCAGCAAAGTGACTCCATCATATTGTTCTTGTTATTTGGGGAAAAAAAAAATCAAAATGAAAGAGTTTAAAATTAGATTGTGTACTGACTCCAGGCAATTGGTCCTTGTCCAGAATCATTTTCCTATCTGTTGATAGATTCTTGCTCTAATATTCACAACCCATTTGTGGCTAGTCACAGCCCATTAACCATCTGTTCCTTTATTAAGTGACTTTCTTTTTACAATGTAAGTATTTAATTTTAATAAACTTTATCTGCTAAGCATTTATCTTACACATAATAAGGAACTGATTTGAACGTTATCACTGGCCACATAAAAGTGATGATATTTTTGATGGTCTATCTTGCATATGAGAAGGAAGAATACTCTTTCAGTCTGAAATCTGAAAGTGTTTAAAATATGTTTCATTATAAACAAATATCTATTTAAAATATAGTATAAGCAAAAGCATTGAAATATTTGCCTATTTTAACTACACATAAATAGAAAGTGGGCGATGGAGTGCAGCATTGCTTCTATAGATTACACTGTGCAGTAAAGGTAAGATCTAACCACAATATTTATAAAACATTTCAAATGTGGAGTATAGCTTTCTTTTTTTTTTTTTTTTAAGTCCATTTACTTTTGCTTAGGATGATTTGGTGAACATCATGAAAAATAGGAGCCAACAGGCTTGACATAATGTCTGTGATGATAAAATGTCTAACATGTTCAAGAGGCAGGAAATATCAGAATTAATGACCTTCAGTTTCAGACTATATACTTAAGCATTATCATAAACTTTAACTATCAAATCATAATTTATTTTTGAAAATTTTCTGAAGGAAGATTCTGAAGGAGGGTAGAATTTCAGGTATGCAATTACCTGTAAGATAATGGAGGAAGGCTTGGGCTGGGGGTGTTTGAATTTTCCAGCAGCAACAGAATGACCACATTTCTTTTTTAGTATATTCTTTTTAGTATATTATCTTTTAAAATGTAGTTTGATAAAATGGTGGCAGATGAAACTATGATCAAATGGTGGCAGATGAAACAGATCAAACTATGATGAATAAAGATTCTGTATGTAATTTGTAATTTCAGTTACAAGAGAAATTGAACAGCCCTGGTCAGTTTGTGGAGAGTTTTTTAGTATTCTTGTTGCCTTACCTGGTCTCTCTCTCTC
>WBNA01000091.1:2091679-2103970 GCA_013398345.1 Nothocercus nigrocapillus
AATAAGAGGTTTGACCCCTAACTATTGTTCTTTTCAGCTGGTTAGAGTGGAGTGTCACTCCCTTTGTTCTTCTCCGTTTATGTAGATTTAAGAATGTAAAACTTTCTTTGTCCTAGTTGGTAATCTGCTGCTCTAATAATGTGCAGTTCTATATTTAGGTGCCCAAAAATTTGGCACTAAATGAGAAAACGTATTGGTACTGAAGCTTTAAAGCTGTGTTATTTAATTCAGTTTTCATTTCTACTTATCTTCAACACTCTATTTAAAAGAAAAAGAAAAGTTATCACCTCCAAGCTATGGTTGTTAAAGGTCAGGCCAATAGAGCAGGAGGAACATGCTGAAAATGTAGGCAAATATATAAACAGTTTCAGGCAGAGGAATGAAGATGGGTGCACTCTTGAGATCCCTTCCGGACCTTTTTTTCTATTACTTTAGATTTTGTTCAAGCAGTTCAAAAGGGGGAAAAAAGCTGAAAATGAGAACAGAACATGCACAGAATTATTTGGCCAAGGTGACAGAGACTCTTCAGCTTGGATATGTGTATATGCTTCTGTTTTCTTAAGGAATTTAAAGGGGTCATGGAAAGCTCAGCTATAAAAGTAGGCTGCACAAACAGTTTGGGAATGTATCCAGAATCTGTCATATATTTTTTTTTTAGGTCTTGCTTGAAGTATAAATATGTTCTTAAATGTTCTTAATATGGTCTTAAAATATGTTCTACTACCTGTTGGAAAGGATGTTGATTTCGGACTAAATATGTTCAGGTTAAAATAAAATGGCAAATATGTAGGCTGGTGTATCTTTTATGTGTATCTAATAATAGGTCTTGCCATAAAATGTAAACATTTTAGACCACACACTAAAAACTGGGTGTTGCAAGCATATTCTTACTAATTTCAGGACAGGGACTTCATCTTGAGCATTCAATGGGAAAAATGGTATGAACTGAATGCAGTTTGACTTGACTTAGTGTTAATTTAAGCACTTGACAACCTCTTGCTTTCAGAGTTACCTGTTCATTTTAGTGTGAATAAAAAGTTGTCTCTGAATTACATTGCTATGCATCTTACACAATGCTAACCCTCAACAGACGTCAATTGTCTTTGCTGCATTGCATTTAGTGAAGCTATATCAGTTTTCTGAAACTGGCAATGTGGCCATTTTAAATTTCAGAAAGGTGAAGTTTAGAGACATCCTCAGTACCAAGGTTTAACCTTTCATCTGAGTATTGCCCCAAGTCCAGTCTTGGTTGTCCTTCCCTATCTATATATGTAGTATTAATCTTGTGATTCAGACCTTTTTTATTGCTTTAACTGTTAAAATCAGGTAGATAAAATCTAAAGAGAGATATTTTTCTAATTTATAGTATTTATCAATGAAATAGATTTTTTTTTTTTTTTTGAAGGTTGCTTAGTAGACTTTCTTGGGTAGTTGCTATAGTAACACAGGGCAGAAATTGAACCTTAAAGGTGATATTTTATTTCTGCTACAGATGATACTTGAAAAGGAAAAAGATAGAAGTCCTCTTATTAAATCATTTACAGCATGTTAAAGGATGGACATTAAAAGTAGTAGAATTTCTGGAGCTGAAAAATACACAGGATAAAGGTCTGTTAAACCTTTATTCTCTCAGCTATATTCAAGTAAAAGGGATCATGGATATTGCTTAACTCCAATACCAAAGTGAAATTTATATTTATGCTGTGAATGTGATCCAGATTTGACTCCCTGAAGAATAAAACCCATATTTGGGAGTGCTGCCACTTCAAAAGGCTGCAACATGCATGCAGCAATTTGTTGTCATTAAATTGAATGCAAGATCATGAGAGGAGCAGCTTTGTGTGCAGTGATATTTGGCAACAGTTTGACTGTAGCATAGGCGGTGTCAGTGGCAAGGCTTGAGGACGAATTGCATTTCAACTAGGACAGACAACATGTGACTGGAATTTTTGCAGAAGAATGTTCTCTAGAAAAAAAGGTCTGGGATCATAAGCATTTTGGTGTATAATCGAGGGCTTGAAGATGCAATAAACAGAAGATTAACTGGAGCTTGTATCCTAGTATTTCATCTGTTCAGACATTGCTCAGATAGAAACTGTAGTTTTGACTTCATTTAGCTGTAGTTCAGAAATGACATAATGATTTGATGGAGCATCACTGTGTGGTGCACATTGTTTAGGAGCTCAGAGCAGTGATTTTTTTCTCTTCTTAGAAGCTAGTTAACTAAAGATGTGAATTCAAAGCTGTGCCAGGTTACAGCTGGATGGAAGGACAGAGCTGAGATGTGTTAGACACTGTTCAAGTTGTGAGCAGCTTCAAGTAGGAACATCAATGTGTGCCGTTCTGGGCTACTTTTTGCATTCAAAATTATGTTGCTGAAGTTCAAAAAAGAATTTTGATAAAACACCTTGTAAAGGTGGCAAATATACAGGTCTTGTTAGTGTGGGTAAATTGCTTGAGAAAAGGGAAATTAGAGAAAAAATAGGGCCTAACAGAAGTTATGGCATTACAGAGGATTATTTGGGGTGAGGCACAGTTGCCTCTTTCAGGATGGTTGGTATGCACAAGTTCTGCTCCTCCACAGTTTCCTAGGCAACTCAAACTGCCCTCCTAGCACGTGCTAAGAAGAGTAAATGAAGAGCAGAGCAGAACAGAGACACCATGGCCAAACTCTGTTGCAGTCCTTGGGGAGGTGGCAAGCTGGTGGCGCCATGCAGCTGATAAGCCACATAGTACAATAAAATATCCAGTGCTGGGCCAACAATGGTGGCAGATCATTGCCTTTAGATGGACTTTAGTAGAACTTCTACTCATTATAATCTCAATATCATATCAACATACCCCTCCATCGCAAAAGTTACCCACCTCCAGGGTTCAACCACTCCTCGCTGAGCATGCTCTCTAGATTTTTGGTTAACAGTACCTTTAAATGAAAGCAAGAGGCTTTTATAGCAATCAGTAACAAAAATAAGCATGAATACAGTCACTCAAGCTCCACCTAAATGTAAAAAAAGTATGTATAAAAGGTTAAGCAGGGAGGGAAGAAGTAGAGGAAGACTCCGTTGTAAATTCTAGGATGAGTTGATGGGCTGAACTTGTCTTTCTCCCCATGGGTTGGGATGACTCCTGAGGAGATGAGGTTGATGAGCCCTCTCTCATCTTCTTGGGTGAGTGATTATTATGTATTTGTACATTAGGGCTAGCTAAGAACCCCAATCTGTAGTATAGAATTTCCTGTACTGACATCCAAAATCTGCTTTGTAACTGTTGCATTTGAACGAATCATACTGTTCATGAACTTGACTACTTGTTTTGAAGGCAATCAGACTTACAATCAACAAACTGTGAATCCGGTACTGCCAGAGTTGGGCCTATAGCTACCACAGTCTTTGTTATCCTTATTAAGAGATGAGTCCAACTGCCCCTGACTCTCTAAACTCTAAGGATTGCCTGGAACACAAGGGGATTCATCTCTTACCAAATTTGCTCCCCATTCAAACTGCAACAGTTAGAGGCAAATCACTGTGTTTGACTAAACGGTTTTATGGATTTAAGCTCTATGTGTCTTCAGTAAAGAAGATACAGGAAGTGTAAGGAATAATAATTTACTACTGCTTTTACTATTCTGCTGATAGAAAGATAGTGGAAACTACAATTCTTAGGTTAAGTCTTTATCATTCTGTAAATTATTTTATACTCCTATAGCCCTATATTACAGTAGATTTTTAAAAAATGAATATAGGAGGATAACAGACAATGAGCCTGATGTTAAGGTGAAATTATAAACAAAAATTTTCAGTCTCTTAAAATTCCTCCTTAATATAATAGAATACTCATTCTTGTAAACCTACATGAAAAAAAATGATCATGTGCTTTGTTTTGGAAGTGGCTTTGGATGCTAGTAGAATACAGACAATGCTTTCCCCTTTGAGAGAAGGCTACAAATAATCTTCTGAGTCTTGTATTATATTTGTTTGCCACAGTTTGTGGGAAGGAGAGGAAAAGGAGATGGGGAAATCTGGCTGACTGTACCACAAGAGTCTGGCATTTCGCAATTGGCAAGCTCAATTTATAATTTCTGTAAAATTACTGGTTTTGTGCAATTTAAATTCTTGAACTGAAGTTAATTTGTTGTTTGGAGTCTCTGATTCTGGAATCAGAATATAGTAAATAATAAGATGCCAGATCTGTCAAGATGTATACATAGAGGTAAAGACGCATGCTTTTAGCTGAGGCAGAACCCAAAGCAGAATGGAGGTACTTTGTGTGGATAGGAAGAAAAGCATAATACCAATACTAGCTACATCTCTGACAGAGCTGTGACATCAACAATTCTATTTCTGATAGGGGTTACATAGATCGGGAAATGTATGGGCTAGATGGTATCTTGGGTGGAAAAGACTCCCTTTGCCTTTGTAGCAGGGCTAAGTGTCACTGTAACTTGGACCTCCTGGCAAAACACCCCAAAAACAATGTGTTTGTCAGATGATGCTGCCAGTCTTACTTGCAGCAATCTATTAATAAACCTCAATTTTTAAATACAAGCCATACTAAGTTTTAGTGTTTTCTGTTTCTGTTTTTCTGTTGCTAATCTGTTTGACTTCTATTAAATTGGATGAATTTACTAATCCAAGATGCTTAATAGGAGTTAAATTGCCAGAGGTATTTAGCTGCCTATTTTCTATTTAGGCCTTGATTACCATTGATTGAAGTCAGATCTGGGATTGCTGACTTCAAAGCAATAATTTCTGATTGAATGCTTGGATTACACCCCAATATATACATCACAAGAAATATAGCCAGATATTCTGAAATGTTTGCAAGCGTTTTTTTGTTTGTTTGTTCGTTTGTTTGTTTTGCATTAAATGTACACTTTTTGTTGATATATGTGTGAGAATTGGAAGCGTACATCACTGGTAACCTTGTGAGGCTCAACAAGAAGTGTAGAGTTCTGCATCTCCATCAGAATAAACACATGCATCAATAGAAGCTGGGAAATGACTAGTGAGTTTGCAGCCCTGCTGAGAAGGGCTTGTGGATTACAGCTGATGTCAGATTGAATATGAGTGAATGGTATAGCTGCATTACGAAGAAAGCAGACTGCATATTGAGATACATTAGGAAGAGAGTGAGTAGCAAACTGCAAAAAGTAATTATCTCTTGTTACTGAGGCTGCATCTGGAATATTGTGGTAGTCGCTAATATCCTGGTTCCTGAGGTCATTGAGAACCTGGAGAGGATCCAGTGGTGGGATATCAAAAAGATTCTAACAAAGGGCACAGGAGCTAGAACAAGAGTCTTAAAGAGTGGGGTTTAGTTAGAGTAGTGCAGATTTATTTACAACTATGTGAAGAGGAGCTACAAAGGCCACAGACAAACATTTTTCAGTAGTGCCAGGAGATGTGACCAAGCAATGGCTAAGAGTTGCAACTTGGGATATTCAGACTGGTTATTAGGAAAACTTTACCAAGAGAGAGTTTAGGGGACTGGTTACCCAGAGGGGTCATAGAATTTCCTTCTTTGGAGGTTTTCAAGATTTTACTGGGCAAAGCCATGGCTGATACGTGCTGTGTTGTTTTCTTTTCAAGCAGAAATCAGACTAGTGACTTGGAGAGATCCTTTTCAGACAAGACTTTTGTGGCTTGGAATTGTTTCAGTCCTTTCCCTGCTTAGGAGACAGTTCAAACTGTTTACCTGACTGTACCTGAAAGGACAGAAGTATCATGCCAGGCTACGTTTCAGCCTGGTTGTATTTATAAATGTAGTAATTCAAGCTTAAGTAAGCAATACAAGTTAATGCCTTTTCTTCTATCAGTGGGTTTCTGGTGTGTAGCAACACACTGAGGGGAAGCTCGAAATGGGTGAGGAAAGAGCAGCACTCTCACTGTTCCCAGCCCCCTGCTTCATTAGTGTTACCCATTGAGCTGTATTTTAACCAGGCAAGGATCAATGTACATCCACACCTGAGTGGTGGAGTCCAGTACTCTCTGAGTAGGTTCTTCCAGATACTCCATGTAGAGGGTGTAATGTTTAATATAAAAATTAATTATTTAAAGATATTTGATGCTACATAGGATTTAAGATTTAGTAGAGTGATACAACAATATACTGAAACCACAGTTCAAGTGTGAATTGCAAAATAGAGTAATTGCAATATACAGTTGAATCACAATACAGATGTTGATTCCTTGTACCAGTCTCTTTAATATGCTCACCATCAGGTTGCCAGGAAGAAGTATGTGAGTTGAAACTCAAACCTGTTCCTCTTAAAATTCTTCTTTTGCTCTGCTCCTCTTTGGATTGAGATAAATTCAGATCTCTGTGCAAGAGTTGTGGTCAGTGACTCCCTGCATTCTTCTCTGAGCTTCATGGGCAAATGACCTTTGCCATCTCCTCTGAGCCTTCTTCCATTGTAGGGGCATGTTGGTCCATGATGGTGTACTGAATGTATTTTGAACTCACTGGCTGTCCAGTGACTGGCATGTTGATGACATAACACATACGTGGAATGAGCAATGCTTGCTGTTCCCTCAGTGCTGGCAGTCAGTTTACCTGCAGACTTTCACATAATATATGAATACTTATCTTAGAAATTTTTACCCTGTTTCAAATTTGCTTGAAACTGGTCAATGGCTTCAAAAGATAGGTGAAAGACAGGGAGTGTATGCTGGGTTTCCTTAAGAAAGGATATACAACTTCCTAGCTGTGGAACCAAATGGTTTTAATTCATGGTAATTTTGCTGTGGGATATTGAATTTCCTGAATAGAGAATTTAAAAAAAAAAAAAAAAAAAAAAAAGAGAGAGAGAGATTTCAACTTGCCTCTTAATTACATTGTTAGCTTCTCTTCTCAAAACAAACAAAAAACTCTATCATATATGTTTACTCTGTGTCTCACTAACCCAGGTGATACATTACCTGAATTTGACAGGGAATATACAGAAATTTTGTCCTTTTTACATAGAATCATATAATCATTATGGTTGGAAAAGTCCTTCAAGATCATCGAGTCCAACCATAAACCCATCACCACCATGCCTGCTAAGCCATGTCCCTAACTGTCTCATCTGCACGTTTCTTGAACACTGCCAGAGACAGTGACTCCACCACTTCCCTGGGAAGTCTGTTCCAATGCTCGACTACTCTTTCCATGTAGAAATTCTTCCTAATGTCTAACCTGAACCTCCCCTGGCACAACTCGAAGCCATTTCCTCTTGTCCTATCCCAAGTTATTCTGGAGAAGAGATCAACCCTTGTCTCACTACTACCTCCTTTCAGGCAGCTGTAGAGAGCAATAAGGCATCCCCTGAACCTCCTCTTCTCTAGACTAAATAATCCCACTTCCCTCAGCCACTACTCATAAGGCTTGTGCTGCAGCCCCTTCACCAGATTCATTGTCCTCTTTGGGACAGGCTACAGCGCCTCAATGTCTGTCTTGTAATGAGCGGCCCAAAATTGAACACAGTATTTGAGGTGCAGCCTCACCAGAGCTGAGTACAGGGGAAAGAAAGATCCCTGGCCCTGCTGGCTACACTGTTCCTGATACAAGCCAGGAGGCCGTTGGCCTTCTTGGCCACCTGGGCACGCTGCTGGCTGAACGCATGTTCAGCTGGATGTCTATCCTTTTCTGCCACGGAGTTCTCCAGTCACTCTGTCTCAAGTCTGTAGTGTTGCATGGGGTTGTTGTGGCCAGAGTACAGGACCCGGCACTTGGCCTTATTGAACGTCATACGGTTGGTTTCAGCCCATCGATCCAAACTGTCCAGATCTCTCTTTTGAGCTCTCCTAGCCTCAAGCAAGTCAAATCTTCCTCCCAGCTTGGTGTCATCTGCAAAGTTTCTGAGAGTCCACTTTCAATCCCCTCATCCAAATTGTTGACAAAGATATTACAGAAGACTAGCTCCAATACTGACCCTTAAGGGACACTGCTTGTGACTAGTCACCAGCTGGATTTCACTCCATTCACCATGAAATGCATTTAATTCACTACCACCATATGCATTTAATTGTAACAAATTGAGAATAAAAGTTTTCCTCAGGTTCACCGTTCAGTCTTTCTCTGAAGATTAAAGCTAATCATGACATTTCTTAGTGTGCAATTAGTTTAAAATGCAGAAAAGTCAAGAAAAGTGTGTCCTCTCTCTGCTCTGTGTCCTGTACTGTCCTGATAAGTTAAAGCATTCAAAAGCAAAGAGAAATAAAACAAAAAAAATGCCTAATCAGCTACACTTGCTAACTAAGCATTTTTGCTCCTATCTGTTAATGAAAAGATAAGAAAAGACTTCTTGTCTTTAGCTTCTTTTCCTTTTCAAGTCCCTTCCTTTCTCAGTCCGGCTGACCTCAGTGACATGATTCTCCATCACTTTGTGGTTTGAAATGGAGAGGCATAATTATCCTAATTAGCTGTAGGCCTAATTCTGTTTGTTTATTTTTTTTTTTTTCATGGACACAGATCACTGCTGTTCAGTTCAAGTTTGTGGCCATTCCTTCAAAAATGTATTAATTGCTCATCAAAAGCATTCTAAAAGTTTCATTTAGAGTAGCTTCAGAACTGACAGCTATTGCATCCTTGGCCCTGTACTCTTGGCTCACAGAGCACACAAACATATTTCTAAATAAATTACTTGCATTTTATAATATCTGCTATTCTGTCAAGAATGTTGTAAAAAGCACAGAGTGCTTGAGAATTGAAGACTCAGAAATCTAAAGCTGCTTACTTAAAGATTTTTTTAAAAAAATATTTACCAAATTTCAGGTTAAATACAGAAATGAACTTGGCCTCAAACTGTGCAATTCATGAGGAGTATTAACAGTACTATCCTGGGAACTAATTTAGCTAAAGGCAACTGTGTCATGTTTAGCTCCATAATGGACACAAATATGATTTTGCTAATTAAGGGATTGTTTCTTATCCTGTCAAAACTTTGTAGCAGTCTTATATTGATTTCTTTGGGATCATGAGGAGACCTAGGATTCTATCACTATTCTTAGAAAAATCCTGACTCATGTTTTGGCACCATGTAATGCTTTTTCTTTGCTTGCGTTTTTTTGTTTGCCAGAGGCAATAGCTCTGCACCTACAATATTATTTCATCAAAACAACCTATTCACTTTTGCTGGTTATACGCACTTCTTCAAAAAGGCATTGCCTTACATCACTTTCTAACATCTAAGTGCCCTTGCAATCAATTAAACTGGGCTTGTAAGACTGAGACAAAGGAAAAGGTATCGTCATGCATTACAAATATGGAATTTGCCATAAATCTTTCACTCTATTATTAGCTTTGTGCACTATTCTTCAATTAAAAATTTCTTAAATGTCTGTAAAGTCACTTCCTAGTGGAGTTTTATCTCATGTCTAGCATGCGTTTCGCTTTCTACTTTTCACTAGAGAAACATGCGATTCTATTAAATTCTCATAAAACAACCTATTAAAATTACAATTGTCATTCTCATTTATCAGTAGGAGTAGCTGAAATCACTGTTTTTTTAAAGGTCTTTGTGGTTAAGACAAGAAACAAAAGCTGGAGAGAAAAGAGGAATAAAATATCCACAAATCTTTTGTGAAGTTAAAACAAGAGGGATCCAGCTGATTCAGGGCAACAATTTAAACATAGGCATTATTCATTTTTCAGAGATAGAAGTCAATGTTGTGATATGCAGGTTTTTTCCTTCCATCTGTAGCAGAATGTTGTAGGGTAAGCCTTTCTACCAGTTTCATTTTTGAAATTAATGTTTTTGTGGTATGTAAGGTTTCTATTCACAATGGCATTTTTAATGCTAAGCAGATTTACCTTATTTTGACCAATTCTTCTGATGAGTGAAACAGTCATATTTGCAAAGCCAGTTCCTAGGTCAAACTCAAAACTAATGTTTTGAAATGAAAAGCTGTGATTTAAGCTTATATTGTGGGTTGTATTTTGAAAAGTGTACAACTGAAGACTTTCACAATGGACTGTGAGGGCATAGATGCTTTTATGTCAATGAAGAATGGTAAGATTTATGATAGAGAGTCATACTGTTGTCTTCAAAAAAAAAAAAAAAAAAAAAGCTTTCCTCGCTATTAGAAATGTTTGTGCCATCTGATTATGCCTTGCCGATACAGTGACAGAGATCCATGGTGAAGAGCAGAAACAGAGTATGTCTTGGCAATATCTGTTATGGTGGCTACTGACTAGCAAATTCCTCTACCTATAAATACAGAGCTAAATCTCTCTGGAGTCAGTGGGTCAATCTTAACACGGCCTCTTATCTCAGTAAGACTGTCTATGCTGACAGAGATAGGGTTAGAAGGGCTTGTTCTGATTTTCGTTTTGGTCAAAATGGTGCTGAGGACAGAGTGGTGAGTGGGAAGATATTTCCAGTGTGTCAAGAACTCCAATTTATATGTACTGCTGCTCCAGTACTGTTCTGTTCTTGAGAGTGCTGGTGACATCTCTAGCTGAGATTAGTGCTTGCTGTGTGACCCTCCCAGAAATGAAGCAGTAGAAAAGTGCTGGAGTAACTGGCTTCAACAGACAAGCAATAGCAACATGGTGCCAGCTGAGCACGACTGACTGACTAAAAATGATTCTCTTGTCTTTCACTGCTAGAAGGTGGCAGCCTGTCAGCACTGTCTTCAGGTGAGAACCAAGGAAAAGAGGAAGCTTGTTCTGAGGAACTGTCATCTTTCTGAGACCAGTGTCAAGTCCGGTCTTGCTGCGCTTATAGGAATGAGTTAGGAATGAGATATAGGCTGAAAGGCGCAAATGCTCATCTTCTGAGATTGCTGAACCCAGGCAAAGCTGAGTCTGGGGTGCATTTAAGCTGGCCTGTTGCATGGGAGAGCATTCTTAGGTGCTGTGTGAAGTGACTCTTTCCAGCCATCCGAGGGTTTCATGGACAAGAGTTTCGCTCTTGTGTGGATTTCGCTCTTGTGTGAGCGAAAAGGCTGTAGAGTTTAGCCTAAGGTGTGGAAAGCCATTTCAGTGTCTCAGAACAGATTTTCAGTTTGTGAAAGGGAATTGTAACAATTGTGGATGGTAAAATGTTTAGTCATGCTGTTTAATGTGAGGCACTCAACACAGGAAGCAGAAGGAGTAATGGCAACAGAATTTGCATTTACAAAATATAATCTATCCCGGTTTGGCACATGGTAACAAGGAAATGCAGTACTAAAGAACTGCACAGATCTGCTAAGAATAGATATTCCTCCATCTGAACAGTTTAATTGCAGATGTATGCCGTGCCAGGATATATTGCATGGGATCTTGCTGAGAGTGGGCTACTGTCCCAGTGTCCCTTTAATTTTTGCTTACTCTGTTTCTTTAAGGGAGTCTAGTGAATCCTTCTGGAAGGATGTGGGATGTTCCTCCTCCTCTCTAGGAGTTACAGAGTTTGATCAGTGTGGAAACGATTTGAGTGTTTGCAGCGGATAGTTAGAGGAGATTTACACAAGATACAAGCTTCTCAATCCATGCTGTATTAAGAAACTGCATCAGGATGAGAACCAAAAGTCAGCATCACTGGAGACTGTAGGAACTATCCCAAGAGGCTAAAATTCAGAAATCCTTGAGTTGGCTGAACTGCCCTGTCTGCAGTGTGAAATGAAAGAAGGGTAGAGTAAGCCTTCTTTCCCATTCTGCTTAGTTTTCTCTATTAAAAACAAAAACAAAAACTTTTTTTGCCTATTTTTTTAAAAATGGGTTTTCTGGGTGTTGCTTAACACCAAAGGTCTGGATGATGTGGTGTTCAGTCACAGTCCTCACTAGTAATCAAGTGACAGCCTAGAATCCAAGCAGTCAGCAGGACTTCTGGTGCTAACATTGCCCATGTAAGTGAGTAACTTTTGTAGTTTTTAAAGCTTTGACATGAGGGAGAAACCTGCTGGAGGCTGTGACCGCTGGTGCTCAGGCCCTTTGCTTCAGGCACAGACCAGCAGGTGGTGCCTGGAGCTATGAATCCAAGTGTAGCTGGCAATGGGGAAGGAGAACTGTGAGCAGAGGAGGAAGCTTTAGCTGTCTTATTTGTATCCGTTTCATGTCCCTCTGCCCATGATCCCAGTGGAGCTAGAACATGAGAGCCATTGAGAAGGAGAAATACAAAGGGCTAAAACACTTAGATGTCTCACTAACCTGTCATCTTGAACCCAGAGAGGAGCTATGCACACAGAGAAGAATGCTAAAAAGGGGATGTTTTTGTCCATTGGTGATGGAGGGAGCGCATAACAGATCTATTTGAAAGAGAGCTATCTGGACGTTCTGATTTATAAACAGTTCTTGGTCCCTTAATCTCTCTGTCTCTCTCTCTTTTTT